>RJWM01034993.1:0-19282 GCA_004363535.1 Dasyprocta punctata | reverse complement strand
TCTAGTAGCTTTGGGAGATGGTTCCTTAATTAGCCTACTATTTTTTTCTTTGATCTTTAAATGGAGTGTTTTTGCATTTTTCCACTAAAATAATAATGATAATAACGATTAGGCAGTTGTCCTATCTATGTCCATTTTCAACCAGGGAACATATTTTAATAGCCAGAATTATATTATTAAATATTAACAGTGACTCCTCCCCAAAAAAGGGAAATTCGTTTATATGTACCTCCAAGATCACAGAAACTAAAATGCCTAAGAAGCTCCTTCCCTCTAAACGCTAATAAAGCTAATATATAGCACCAAGGTACCTTAGAAATAACTAATTTATGTTTTAGATATTCAAAGGCATAGTTCTAATTATTTTGCTGCTCCAAGGACAGAATATTAAAGTCTAACGACAGAGCAACTTTCTCTCCTTCCTTGTGCACACACCCACCACTGTGAGAAATAGTATTTATGAATCTTTGCAATAGTCTTCCTCGTGAAGTATCTTGCTATGCATTACAGTCTGTGGAATAAAGTGATGTAGTAATTGTTTAAAAATAGTAATTGCTACAATTGTATTTAGAAGTGTAATTGACAGAGTAGATCCTAGTGAATTGCTTCTACTCTGGTAACATACTCATATATTGATGTACTAACTTAAATGTTTTAGGGTTATAATGTTCATGTTATTTTAGTATATTTAATAAGCACAGAGTTCCTGAATGACATTCCTTCCCTTTATATTATTTATTATATCATTTCTCTTCTAGGCAGTAGCTTATCTTTTTATGCTATTTTGAAGGGTTATTGGAATGGTGTATTTCAATTAATACTGAGTTTTGTGCATCCCAAAGACTATGAGAGAGCATTTGCCTATCATCCATCCACCCATCCATGCATTTGCCTCCATTTATTCATTCAACGCATATTTCTTCAATCGCTACTGTATTTCAGGAACATAGTGATCACAAAAGACAGCATTTCCTTCTTCACCTAGCTTCCAGTTGAAGTAGATAAGGCAATACTGCTGTAGACAAGACAGAATGTTGGAAAGAATGACTATATAGGCATGTTTGGCAGGCACTGTTGAGTGGCAAGGATTTCACTGAGGATGGATTCTTAGGGACTAAAATCCTAGGTTCATGGCTTCTGAGCCTTTCTACCAGTTCTTCCTTCACTCTACCTGTGACTGGGAGGCAGAAGTCTCCAGAAAGAGAGACCATTTGCATATCTTTGTGGTAACCCAATAAGTCGGATACCAGAATTTAGATGACGGGGCAGTGGCAAGAGGAGGGAAGTGCTCGAAGAAAACTTTGGCAACACGCAAAGCCACTCAGGTGGACATTATTTGTGCTGATGGCTGTACTATTCCTCATGTGACAAATATTGTATCAAACACACTCCTGTTTGTTTAAATGACAATGATGAGACTGTTACTTTCATTTGCCGCAAGACTGTATGAAGAAAAAGTGAAAGCATACTGGCAGGAGAGGAAGAAAGCAGTCCATCACCAATCCTGGCCCTTCTGGCTTCCCTGAAAAGCAATACCCATCTGGGATTTTTGCCTTTTTCTTGGAATATTGCCAGGAGCTCTTTCAAAGGTCCATAGACTTCTACTCCCTCTCCATTTGGGATCCACCCTCCCTTCCCTGCTATGTGGTTGCGAAGTTGACTCTGAAAGATGCAGTGAATTTGTCAATAAACAGCATTTACAATCTAGTTCAATGTTTATATTCTAAGGTTTTTCTTTTTGCCTCAGCTTTCCCAATTGTTGGTCCATGCCGAACTAGCACTTCAGTTTTGAGGCAATATTTGCACTCTGTTGAAGAACCAGGCTCAGAAATGAGCAGATCTTCTGGAAATGAATGTATTCAATGAATTATTTATCGCAACTCTTGGGGATATAACTGCAGCCGTGACAATAACTTTAGCTCTTGAGTGAATTACAGGGTCTAGGATATTGGCCCCAAGGAATGTCTGAGAAGGACAAGCAAAGTTATGTGTTTTATAGTAGCACTAGAGGAACAGCAAGAGAGGTGAGACAGTAGGTTTAAAGAGATGTCTCTTCAGCTCTTCATTACCAATGCTAGCTTTATAGTAAAAAAAAATTGTATTTTGGCCATGAAATAGAAACAGAAAAACTAAAACAACTGAAAGTTAAGTCAATTAAGTGATCTCATAACAAGGAAATAAAACAACACATTTTACTTTATTCAGGTTTTAGGGGGAGAGAGAATTATTTATTCAGCACTGTACACAAACATAGAATTAATGACTATTTTCATGGGATGTATATTATTTGCTGCAACTGCTGAGATTTAAAGAAGGTTAAGAAAAGATGTTTCTCATGCGCGGTATGGTGGTGCACAACTGTCATCCCAATATTCAGGAGACTGAGGCAGGAGGATCATTAGCAAGGTTCTGTCTCAGAAAAAAAAAGGTAAAAAAGAAAAAAATGTTTTTATTAAAATTTCTTGTATACTACAAGAAATTGCTTGCAAACTGCATCTCTTATTGCCTTAGATAGCTCTGATTTGAAGATCTAACACTTCACATTTTTGTATTTTAGATGATTATATATATTTGAGCTTTGCCATTCACGTGGAATTTTGAAAATATTTTATTATTTACCACAATAATACCTTAGTTTCTGGATACTTCTGTTTGAAACCTATTTGGTTCTCAAACAAAAACATTTAACAAAATTTTGCTTGTTTTTTTCACAAACTCCCTATCAGGTGACAAACACCACGATGGCCATCTTCTCCAAAACCATAAAACAAGTTAAGGTGGTAAAACAAGGCACAGCTGTATTAATTTCATGACCTGAAGTGTTTGCATAATAGGATAGCAGTAAGAGTGACAGTTCTTTATTTATGTGACTCTGTCTCTATCCACTTTGTGATGTACTGGTGCCTTTTCGCAAAGTCTTGTAAATGGAGCACTCTCGACTAAGGCCTGACATTCCACATCTTGCTCTCTCTTCTCTGATTGTCACAGTGAGCTCTTCTGCTTCCCAAAAGTCTAGTGTTTGATTATAGATCTTATTTGTCCAGCTGTGACCCAATCTTTGGTGCATCCAGTTCCTGCTCATCCTGCACCAACTCTAATGCCAGATGTGGAAAATTAAATTAGCATCATCCCAAACCACACGCAATTATATGTGCTGAAAGCCCTGCTGCTTTATGCCCTAAGTATCTTGCAGATCTGTGATAATATGACTCCTGCTTTATTGAATATTTTCAATTAGAATCTTGCCCTGGATCTCATAGGTCTACTGGGAGTTGGAAACTGGGATGGAGGATCTAACATATACTACTTAGCCCTCTCCTAAGTGCTTCTCTGATACTTTCATCCCCCCTGTGACTATTTATTGAACGCCTTTTCACTAGGCATTGTGCTGATTCAGGGACTGGAGTTTGGAGTAAGACAGTTTGTTCCTGGGTGTTCAGCATTTAATGGAGTGGTAGATATAAATAATCAATCAGGCAATCTTGATTTAAATATATATCTTGAAGAAATTCTTAGAAATGTAAGAGTTGAAGCAAAAGAGGAAGAAGACTATGAGAAAGTATAATGAGGAGGAATTAAACAATCCTGAGAGGGCTGGGGAAGGATCCCTGAGAAAGTAATACCTAAACTGAGATCTGAGAAGGAATCAAATCAGTGAAAAACTGTGTGAAAACTGGAGGGAAAGCCATAGTGCCTCAGGAGGAAGGAAAGATCGTGAGGGCCCTGTATTCCCAGAGAGTAAACCCCTTTTTAGGAGGCCAGACTTTTCTTAATAAGGCTCGAAAGTTAATGAAAACCAGATTAAGGGAAGTCTTATCATTCATAGTAAATGGTTTGGGCTTTATTTTTGGCTAATTTAAAAACTAATGGAAATTCTTCTGAAGTATTCTTAATTGAAAAATATTCTAAAAACACACAAATAATATATGAATAACATATTAGACACCTCTGCAGTCAGCACTGCATCTCATTTTGCATTTGCTTTAGTTTTTTGGAGGAAGTCTACCACTGCAGCTAAAACTCAGAACCTCATCCCTTCTTCCCACTCTTCCTTTTTTCCTTAATGTAACTACTCTTCTATGCTTGGAGCATATCGTTCCTATGGGATGATGTAGGATCTACTGACACTCAAAATGTGCAACCCTTGTGACCTTGTAATCTGACTTCTAGGTATCTATTTTAAACAAACTTTCACACATTAAAATGCACAGAAGACATTTTTAAGAAATATAATCATGGCATTGTGCACTGCAGTGAAAAAGTGAGACTAAGGTAATAGCCCTCAGTGGAGAGATGAATAAAGAAAGCTGGATTTAGTCATGCACTGAAACCCATATTCATCAGTTGAAAAATAATGCCTTGTGGCTTATGACTTGATGAAGAGAATAAAAAAATAGCATGGTTAGTTAAAAAAGACTCATTGGAAGGAAATACATAATACATGTATTTCATTTATGTAAATTTTAAAAGCATAAATAAAATAGTATCTATTATTTGTGGGAGCAAATACAGGTAGTAAACAGAAAAACATCAAATTTTCTAAGAAAAGAGTTATGCAGTAGAGATTGAGTTTTGAAATCTCAGTTGGCTATAGTATTGAGAATGCATTTGCAAGGGTGGGTCAGTTCAAAAGCTATTACAGTAAAGTAGTTGAATGACTATAACTTTGATTATGGAATTACTTAAAAGGTGTATTTTAATGCATATGATATTTGGCTCTGGAGCCTGAGGGATGGAAAGAAGCCACATGACAATTACGTTTCTGGTATGACTAATTTGGTATATGTGCTTGTATTTACCGATAGTGTGACAGGTTTGTAGACAGGTGGAGTTAATAAAAACTAATCACAGATAGGTGGAGGTATTTGAAAAATAGCTTGGGTAACTCTCCAGCTAGAGAATTCTTGGATGTATGGGAAACACATCAGGAGGTCAACAGAGAATTTTGACATTTAAATTTGAGACCTGCATGGATTGTGAAGGTAATTAAATTAGAAAAAGTAGATGAAATTGATCATGTAGCTAAAAAGAAAAGATGGCCTAGGACTGAGCCCTCAGGGATCTTGTTTGGGTAGTTTGGTAAGACAAAGACAAAAATAAATAAGCAAGACCTGGGGAACTAGGGACTTAAGGCGTAAGGAACACTTACTTTTGTTTTTGTATGTTTTATTTACATGAGACAAATTTTCACGTGTTGAAATGCTTTTGGGAATACTAAGAAAGGAGAGAGAAGCTGAATATACAGGAAAGAGTGATGGCAAGTAAGGGGTGACGTTTCCCAAAGATGATAGAATTCAAAATGTATATTAAATTAAACGTAAATGAAGAGGAGGAAAGATGCCATTTCTTTTGAAATGAGAATATAGAGTAAAAAGATGGTTGTGAACACCAATAAATGTCCTGCTTTGGGAATGGGAAGTCAAAGTTTTTCACATTCATTTGCTTCTATTGTTTCTCTCTGAGGTAGAAGATGAAGCCACTGGTAGAGAGCAAAGGAAAAGAAAGTGATTTAGGAAATTCAAGAAAGCAGAGTTTGCTGTTGTGAAGAATTGGAATGTGTTTTGGACAAGGAAAAAGCGTAGGTTTTCTGTCTCTGTTTAGATCCAAGGTGAAGTTGGAGATTTTGAATTTATGGTGCTGCTAATCTCCCTGGACTACACTTGTGCATCTACACTCTATTCTCTTTGGATTAAACCTTTCATAAGAGTCTTTTCATTTCCTCCTACTGAACAAACTACCCTCCAGATGCATCATGCATGTCTGAATTTATAATCATTATAAAATGTAGGTCACCCTCGGGGAACCCAAAATATTTTCTTAATCTGTGTCCTGCATAGTTGAAAGTACCCTTTGCAATGGTAATATTCTAAGGCTTTCCTAATACTAAGCATGTCCTAGGCATAGACTTCCATATTTGTTGTGTTTAAGGCATAAGGGTAGAATTGAATCTGTTAAAACTCCATAAATAACAACCTGAGACTAAAAAGTTATATCTTTCACAATGGTTTGTATAGTCTATGATAAAAGTGTAATCAACTCTGTGCTAGAAATAAGGGACCTATGCCTCTTGAATGTGGTAGAATTTATGGTGCACCAGTTTTCCTTATTGTTACTTAGGGATAGTCATAATTTAGGAAAAATGTGTTCAGAAGTCTGAGAACACTGATGAGTATTTTGCTATGGTTACTGTGGTTGGGTTGACTCAGCAACATTATTGACACACATTTGCTTTTCCATATATTCAAAAGAACCAATGTTTTCTTTGTACAGTGACTTCATCTTCCATCATAAATGCCTGTTCTCTAAGTCCTGGTGAGAGAATTCCTTGGAAACCAGAGAACATTTAGTCATTTGGTATCTATGTGGGTTTTTTCTCTCTTTAATTTATGAAGTTCTTTGAGTGAGTAAATTAAAAAGTGGTGTGTTAGTATTTCACATTTTGTTATTTTTGAAGAGAATTTATTTCATAAGCAAATTTATAATCTAAACAGTGTTTGTGATCTTCTGTGAAACTTTCAGTTACATCTGTGCCTTTTATACAGATTGAACCATTTTTGCTGGAGTTGGTTCTGAAGAACCGAGTTGTAGAATGATTGCTTGTTGTGTGGGTAAGGAAACCTGGGTTCTAGTCCAAACCCTGACACAACTGTAACCTTGAGTTACATTTTGTGTGGACCCCAGTCTCCTGATCTGTGAAAAGACGAGTTTTATTAGGTGATTCTTACAACACATTCTAGACGTTAATCTCAATTTTAGTAGTTGACACAGATGTTTGGCAACATGAGAAAAGGTTAAACATTGTAAGATTATTAATTCTTATGTAGTGCAGTTAAAACATGCATGTTTAAGCCTATGTTTAAATTCCTAGTATTCTTTCATTTATGTATAATTTCATTCCATAGTTAGTATCAAAAATGTGGGAACAATGCTGAACAAGAAAATGTTTCAGTTCTTAAGTGGTTCATAGTGTAGCAAGGAAGGCAGACAAGTCGCCTGATTTCTAAAGAAGCATTGTTGTAAGTGATCCCACAATAATATCTGACCTTAAACCTCACCTTTTAAAATAGCCAATCTCCTATGCGGAATCTGTATGTAACTGTCATGTGGCACTTCAAATTTCACACATCTCAGGCTGAACAGAAGACTCTAGTCCTTCCTTTCAAACCCTATTCCTCTTCATTTTTGTGAATTACTTCTACATTCACCTACTCATTAAAATCAGAAACTTGAGTTGTACCTGATTTCAGCCCCTTCTTCATTACCTTTTCGTCAAATAGACCAGCAAATCCTAAACAAATTATAGTCAGAACTTTATATTCTCATGGCTACTCCTCTAGTCCAAGCCACCATCCTAGCTTCTTTGGATCCCTATACAAACCTCTTTCTTATTCTTCCCATTCTTACTCCATTCCAAGTGATCTCCACAACAGAGAAACACAATCTAAATCTGAAAATTCAATTATATTTTTGCCCACTTTAGGGCTTTCATTTACATCCTACCTCAAATGAAATTCAAGAGACAAGTTTTACCCCTCCCTATGTCTTGGATCTCACCATAGCACTCTACCTCCTAGGCCTAAAGCTTTGGCCACGTGGGTTTAAATTCTTCTTAACCACATTCAGGATCTTCCCACATAATGTTCCACTGAGGTGACACGGCCAACTCCTAGTTTTACCATGGCTTGCTTTTCATTCTTTAAGTATCAATTTAGATATTCCCTTCTTGGAGACGACTACTCTGACCATCTAAATAGACTGTATTTCTTCAGTGTTTTTCTATTTCATTACCATGGTCACAGTGCTTACCACAGATTTTAATTGCACAATATATTATTCCCTTGTTTATCAGCTTGCCTGTTAGAAAAACATCTCCAGTAGGTCAGGAATTCTGTTTTTTTTTCACTTACCATCTAGCATAGTCTTTATTGCTGAAAAAAACTCCAGCCCAATTATTACTACTTTTTCTTCTTTTTGTACCTGAAAACAAAGGTATTCTTTGACATTTCTTATTAACCAATTACCAATTATGCATAGATTAGAGTGATTCAAAGAGTAATTGGCGATGCTTGATTTTACCATACTCTTTGTTCTTTAAAACTATGCATGTATAATGAGTCACAAAAGGAGATATTCTTAATTGAACTAAGTTAAATTCTATTTCAGCATTTATTCATATAGGAAGATATGGAAGAATTTTAATTAGTAGTGCACTTAGTGGCTGTCTAACAATTTTCACACAATGAGAGGTAGTTCAACCTTTACCTTTGTGCACTTCAAAATGAACCATAATGAGAAGTTATTCTTTTTGGTAAATGTCTTACCCATAAAAGCCTCTGTATTAATGTGCTAGTAAATTACCATCTGTTTTACTGAGAAATAACTTACAGACTTCTTATTCTTTCCTATTACATTGTAATCTATTTATGTTAAATAATTGATAAAGAAAAGGAGAGAGATAAAAAGAATAAATATTTTGAATTTATATAGCCTTATGAAGTCATTAAATGTGGTGACAGAGATGGATTTAAAAAATATAGCTACGAATAATTCAAATCTTTAGTAGTAAAGTACTATAGCATATTTTCTGAAGTGGCTATATAGTAGACTACTGAGATCTTATTAATAAATAGCTATCTTTTTGTGTTTTTCTGGCTTCTTGGAATAATCATAGTTCTATGAATAGCTACCATATCTCTAGTATTTTTAGTTTTTAGCAATCTATCACATCAGAAAGACCTGATAAAGTTTTGTTGACCTGAAATAAAATATTTCTCCAAATTATTGTATCTCCTGTAGTGCTTTTACTGTATGTCATGTGAAGTGTCAAAACATACCTGAATTCTAGTTAGTGTTACAAAAATGATTACTAAAGTCTCAGTTATTTATAAATTCTATTAGTTTAGGTAGACAAAACATGCACATAATTTGAGGTCAAAAGCACAAAAGTGTTTACAGTGAAAACAACGTTCTGACTTTCACTTTTCTGAGACCACTCTATTTTTCCCTCCAAGGATTCGTTAGTGCCAGTTTCTTGCATACTGGTAGAGGCGTTCTACAAAATTCAGGCAAATGCCTGTATGTTTTTTATTTATATAAATCGAAGATTTAAAAAATATTTTCTAGTATGCTTTCTCATACAGATACATGCATAATAATATATTCCTCTCATTCTTTTTATGATTGCATGGTGTATGTACTGTATTAACTAGTGGAAATGCTATGCTGCATTAACTTATGCTACATATTTTTAAAAATGTTATTTATTTTTTACTAGTGCATGTTTACAGTACATAATGATCGATTTATCATAGGGAATCTGTACATGTATACAACACATCTTAATTCTTTTTTTGTCTCCTTTTCCTCCTCTCCCCCCAAACTTTCTTCCCCTCCCTGTTTGCAAAAACTCTATTTCTATTTTTTATATTAATAATATTTCAGTTATTTTCCATATGTAGTATAAGACTGCTGTAGTGAATATCTGTATTTTTCTAGGTATAATTTCACAATACACTTGAATGTATGTATATAAAATACTAGAAGTAGAAATTCTACATCAAAGGTAAGTACATTTGACGTTAGATATATAATGGCATAGAGATTTGATAAAAACTAATTTAAACTAAGACTAGAAATATGCAATAATTTTTTTCTCTTTGTCTTCGAAAACTTTTTGATCAAAATTTGATATTTAGCATTTGGATAGCATAATAATAAAAACAATTTTAAAACACTGAGCTAGGACTTCTGGGCTATGCAGTATGACATGAATCAGACACAAAAGGACATTTTAAAAATATTTATTTTGAATTTTCTATTAAATACATTGTTTGGGATAAGGTTTATATTCATATATTCGTATCTAGTTCCTTTGTGCCCAATGGCATAAATTTATTTGTATCTGGATGAGATTAAGTCTGTGGTCACAGAGCAAAGAAAATCTAGCTAATTCACACAGGAATTCATTAATCTACAGAGAAACAGTGTATTTTTCTTTTAATCCATTTTTTGCTGACCTTTTTAAAATGACATTCTTACCAACTAAAGAATGTTTCACATGTTGGCCACTATTACCAGTTTAGTAGGAAAATGGATACCCTAAATGGTGCCAGTTTCTTAAAAGTTTTACTGTTTTATATTTTGTTTTTCTGTTTTTATTTACCTTTCTATTACTGCAAAATGTGTTATTGACACAAAGAATTTCAGTAATAATCTATTTTCCTTAAAAAGCTATTGAGTAGTTTAACTTTTGAAGACCTTTCAATCTGTGCACATATAGTCTGCACTAAGCTAATTTATAAATCTTTTAAAAATCTTAGAAAATATTTAAATTTATATTATAGAAAACCTTATGAATATTTCAAAAGAATAAACAATGCATATATAATCTGCCCCTTTTCTGAAATGCCCAGGATTGATAGTTCTTTGTGACAGGCGAGATATGAGAATGCTTAACCATAGTACTTTATCACATCTGAACCATTGTACTGGTTGATTGATTGTGTCAACTTGAGAAGTTTGGAAGAATAACTAAGTGGGTTCAGCAATTCTACACACTAGAATGTAGGGGACCCACCTTAGGGTGGCTCATTGCTTGGAAATAAAGGCGAAATCAGGAAGGATGGACTTGCTTCTGTTCTTCAGAGGAGCTTCAGCCTTTGCCTTCAGTTTGGACATCATCTGGCGTTTAGTGCAGACTCTGGCTTTCACTTCAGACCCTTCAGCCTTCCAGCACAGACTCTTCGGTATTCCACTGGAGACCCATCAGCCTCCTGATACAGGCTTGCATGGGACACTGTAGTGAGCTCCAGACCTTAGAATGGAAACTTTGGTCTCCAGTGCACAGGCACTCTCTGAATGCTTCCTCATCCGCCTCTGTGGCTGACCATTGTAAGTCAATATTGTAGTTTCTTATACATTTATATAGCTTGTGTTTATCTGTTTCTCTAGTAAAACACTGACTGATACAATCCTGAATACTTGTTTATTCATATGTTTAATAATTCCAATATATACAGCAGCTTATTAAAAGCATTCAGTTTATTTATCTTAGTTGGATAATATCAGACATACAATAAATTATCAAAAATAATTGCTTTTCTTTGAAAAACTCACATTTTAAATGCTGGAAGAGCATAGAGATCTTGATGCTATGGCTATTTGTTGGGAACTTTGTACTTGTGGGTTTTCTTTTTAAATGGAGATTAGATAAACAGTGTCTATCTAATATATGTATAGATTGGAGAATAATATAAAAAATTTTTGTCAAGTGTGGTAGTGCACACCTATAATCCCAGAATTTGGAAAGCTGAGGAAAGAGGATTAGCATGAGAAGTTCGAACCACCATGGGCTGTAGTGAGTTCAAACCAGCCTGAATTACATAGTGAAATGCTATCTCAATACACCAAAATTTTTCAATATTATACCTTTTTAACTCACAGCATGAGTACTGAAGATTAGAGGAGCATATTTTTTAAGGAGGAAACCTACCTTTTTGCTTTTAAGGAGAGGTAACTGTTATTAGTATCTTGGGAAGGTCTATTCCCTTTTAGTTTTTTATTTTCTAGCTATGCTTTATTTTGTTAAGGTGAAACTATATGATAAAGTTTTTTTGTTTTCACTTATTAATGTATCATAAATATGATTATAGTGCTCTTAAGAACTATAAAGTATCTTGCCTATAATTATACAACTAAATCATACCCTATTTTAAAATTCCTGAGTTATTACTTCTCTAAGTTGATATAAATCAACTGTAATCAATATCCTGTATTGTATTGTATATCTTTGTGTGCACTGGGATTTTTTCCACTGGCTAAAATTACTAAAACACATGCAGAGATATTTTATATATTTTATGACAAGTTGTAATAGCATTAATATGCAACCAGTTTTAATAATAGTATATTTTCATCATTATCCCTTTTAATTAGTATTCAGGCTGTGAAAATTCAGGTTTTGGAGAGGTCCAGCAACATGGCCAAGGTCACACAAATAGTTTGTGCTGGAATGATATTTTAAACTATGTTCTTTCTGGCACTGAGGATATACAGGACCTTCTGAAATTTGGTGCTAAAGAAGTCCTAACAAAACACCACAGACTTAGAAGCCTAGATAATGGAGATTCATTTTCTCACTGTTCTGAAGGCTGGAAATCTAAAACGAAGGTGCAGTATCAATAGGCCAGTTCCTTATGAACATCTCTGGCTCAGAGACGGGCACTTTGTCACCATGCCCTCACCTGATCTTTCCTCTATATGCCTACATGGGTGTCTTCATTGTCTCACAACGACACCAGTGACACTGACTGCAGCTCACCTCTCTGACTTCATTTTACCTTAGTTAAGTATTGGAACGTCCCATCTCCCAGTATAGCCACATTTTGAGATACTCCAGGCTGGGACTTCAGGGTGAATTTGAGGTGTTGCAGGAAACACAACTCAGTCTAGAATACCATCCCATGATAAATAATATTTTCCTAAATGAATGACAATCAGTTATATAATATAAAATGCTATTTCCTTTGTAATTCAGAATAAAAAAGAATATTACTTTTTATTTAAGATACCTCTTCTTGTTATTTTCTGGAGTTTCTAGACACAACAATTGAACATAAAATAATAATGTACTTGTCATGGTGGCAAAATCCTATGGTGCCAGCAGTCTGGAGACTGAGGTAGGAAGATCCTAAGTTCAAGCAAGCCTGTGAAATTTAGTGTCGTAGTGAGACACTATCTCAAAATAAAAATTTAAAAAGGGCAAGGGATGTAGTTCAGTGCAAAGGGCAAGGGTTCAATCTCTAGTATTACAAAGCAAACAAACCACACATATAAAACAAAATACCCCAAAATAGGACTAAGAACAAAAAAGAAGTACCTGTATAGCAAAAAGGAGGAGACACAATTATTATCTGCAGATGATATGAACATACAACTGGAAATTTACCCCACTCTGAATTAGCTGAATTTTCTTTTAAAATTTAAAATATTCTTTTAAGGTGTAGAAAACAAATATTGAGAATGAATAATTCTAGTATTAATGAAAAGGATGATGTTCTAGCCAGGAATTGTGGTACGTGCCTATCACCCCAGGATCCTGAGACTGAGATGGGAGAGTTGTTATGTGTTCAAGGCCAACCTGAGTTACACAGTCAGTTCAAGGCTGCCTGAACTACATAGTGAGATGCTGTCTGAAAAAAACCAACCAAACAAGCAAGGACAAAAACAAAAGGATGATGTTCCAGCGGTAGTTATTTCACTGTAAAAATTGTTATTGTAAAATACATCAAACCCACAAGAGTACACACTGCTTGTGTATGTATGTCAAAGGATAATGAAAAAGAACTCTATGTCTATTTCATGTCAGTTTAAGACATGTGATAAGAGCTGAAGCGATGAGCTCTCTGGGTTCCTTCTATTGTGATGTTTCCTTTCCTCCTCTAAAATGGATCGCAACTCCCATAAATTTAACTTTCCTTTGCTTTTCTTCATAGATTTCTCACATACGTGTGTATTTATAAAGCATGTGTCCTTTTTTGGTTGTTTTGGGACTTTATACGAATGCACTAATTCTGGGAATGCTTCTCTGTGAGCAACTTTCTCATCTGAATTGTTTTTGAGATTCATCCATGCTGATTTGTGTAGCTATAGCGTGTTCATTTTATTGCAGTATAATATTCCACAGTCATAGAATGCCAGCTTGTTTACATGTTTTTCCTGTCAAGTACTTCCAGAGTTGTCAATTTTGTTAAATCATAAACAATATTGCTGTCAATATATCTTTCAGGATACATTTTATTCTGTTTTTTTAAAATTTTTGGGGTTTTTTTTTTTTTTTGGTACTGAGGATTGAACTCAAGACCCTATGCTTGCCAGGCAGGCACTTATGCCTCTGGGTTATATCGCCAGCCCTCAGGATATATTTTGGTGTATTCTTGAGCACTGACTTTTATGCAGTTTTGCCTCCAAACCTCAAAATTAATTTTAAATAGTTGTTAAGCACACATGAAAACACTGAACATGTATATTCATACTTATCTAAAACAACATATTTACAAAATGATATCAACTGCAGTGTAACTGCTGTTTTCTAATATAATCTACTTTATTTTAAAAAATGCTGACTGGTATCCAATATATTGATGGTATGGTGCCAAGCACCTACTTTAAAAAGCTGTAAACAATACAATTAAATTTTACTCAGGTTTTTGTGAACAAAAGTAGGATTTTAAAGTTTTACTATTTTAGTAAAATCTCTTTTTTATCTTTAAAAAATTCATTTTAATTATCTCTGTTATTCTCTCAAGTATTCACTTAATTTGGGAACTGTACATAATCCAGCTCTCTAATCAGTTTTTTCTTCTCTGCCCCTATTTCTGATGTTGATCCATCAGTCTCCTTACCCACAGAAAATGAGTTTTACTCCATAAAACTTTTGCTAGAATTTGTGTGTGTGTACTGTTTTACAGCAAAATGTACTCCTGATTTAGAATTGTAGCATATTTTTCCATATCTTCCCCTTAGTGAAAAGACTTGTATAATCTTCCTTAACAGTGGATTGTACTATTTACTCTGAAAAAAACCTCTGTCTGGTTTATCATTGCACCCTCAGGGGATTTCATTATATGGCAAAGCCTGACAGGAGACTTTGGGATTTGGGCAAATCCATTGTTATTAGAATTTCCGTATAATAAGTATAATAAGTCCCCACTGTAGATCGTAGCTCTGCCTATGTCTTCAGTAAGGATCAGAGGGTGTTTCTCAGACAATGAAATCCAGGGAAACCCAACTCCCAAAGATTGAGCCACACTGATTTCTTCTTAAGTGTTTCTGTCTGCCTTGTGGTCTGATTCTAGGTGAGGAGGGTCGGCCTGACTGCTGATATGCCGTTTTATGTTTCATGCATATCTGAGGATGCAGGCTATACCTGGGAACCTTGCACTGGGGTTGCAAGCCTGTGAATCCTCCTTCCTGGGGACCTCAGTGATCAAGCAGCCAACCTCATGTGCCATGGCAGCCTCCATCAGCTCGTGAAATGATTCTTTGTGTTTTTTAAAAATATTCTTCTGGGGCATGCATTCTTTAATTTTTTCACTCTTCTCTCTGGTTTATCTTTACTAACTTGCACAGGTTGTATAAACTCTGGGAAAGCTTCAGATTTTTTTTCAGTTATATGTGTGAATTGCTCATGTATTGTCCATTTCGGTTTGTTCCAGTTATTTCTAATTCTTTAGCTTGCAGTCCACATAACCATCCAAATCTCGATACAAAAATATTTTGATACTGTACAAATGTTCAGTGAAAACCTCTCTAGCACTTATGAATGCTTATAAATATGAGAAGGAAATGCAAGATTCTTTTATTATCATAGAGGTTCGGGGCATTATATCCCTATATAATTACAGTACTGAATACCTGTATACTCCAAGGTCATCTCTGTTACTCATCAATCAGGGAGGCTTGTTAGACCAGTATAGCACTCAGAGATATATGTAATCAGGATTTCATTTCTGTTAAGTATTACAGGTGTGTAACATAACTAAATATAAATACATTACATTTCTAAAATAGATATTTGCCCAAACCCGAGGTTCCTAGTCAGTCTGTGATAAAAGTAGCAGCCCCAAGGTTTTCAATGATTTAAGTGGTTAAATTCTTTCAGATACTAAAGGATTGGAGAAATAAAAGAGAAAGATTTTGAAATGGCAAGGAGGCTGGTGGATAGTGTTTTCAAGAGTCACTTGATAGTGTACGCTGAGGCACCAAACATTCCTTTCACCACTAGATTACAAGGATCTGAGCCACTTTCGACGTTTATGCCTCATACCCAGCAGTGTGCACGTTCGTGCACCTATTCATTCGAGACTGCCAACTGAACAAAACAATTCCAGACTCCACCTTCAGTAATGTCAGGTTTGTACCTTGAAATGGGTTTGTGGTGGGTGTATTTATGCCAAAAAGACTGGCAAACATATATTATAAAAGAAAAAAAACCAGAGCAATTGTTAGAGTTTGTCAGCCCATGTTTGATTATATTTGATATTTCTTTTCCAAGAAATAACAGTTTACTGAGATACCTTATGTCCAGGGGCTCAGGTTAATGTGTAATTTCAAGTCTAGAATTTTCAACGGGATTATTTTATTAGAATAAGCTATTAGAGCATCATTCCCATCTTATTTTTCGATAGAAACTGGTGATTTCAAATAGTACCTTAACTTCCTAACCTGTCAAAAACCAAAAGAGTAGTTGAGCAATTCTAAATTTTATTTGGCCTTACAATAGAGTTCCTGTCAGTTCAGAATCCACTAACTTGCCCTTTGAAGTCATTAGAGGGTTACAACCTTGCCTCACATCTACCAGCAGATAACACCACATGAATTACATCAGACCCTACCTTTTAGGGTAAATATTTCAGATGAAGACTTTTGAAAGTTAATCTGAATATAACTAGACTCACTTGGAAATCTTTGCTCTCTGTTTGACTACAGTGAGTTCAAACTGCATATCCAAGGAAACAAATAAACAAGGCTGAAAGTAAATTAAAATGTCACACAGAAATAGCTACTAAAATTGCACAGCAAAAATAGCTAATGTAGATCTTTATCTATCAAAAGATTTGAGTTACTCAACCAAGTAAATCCTCTTTGACCCACCTTACCCAGGAAACTTATCAAAAGCTGGAGAAATTTTGGTTGTCATTATTAGGGAAGAGTTGTATTGTCCCTAGTCAGTAGCACTTGCTGCTGAGCTTCCTGAATGGATGGAAATATCCCCACAATGCAGAATCATCCAGTTTCAGATGTGAGTAATGCTCAGCTAAAACCCCAGATTGGATGGAAATGGGGATTACCATTTCCCTGACCCACAACCTTGCAAAACTTTGCTAAAGTTCATTTTAATTACATCTACTCTTCGTCTTTGGTATCTGACATATCTGTTTCCACAATTCCAAACTTCAAGCTATTCCACCCTTCCTTTCCTATACTATGCTTCCTTTTCTTACTTGGAACAGTTTAGCAGTTTTTTAAAATCTCTCTTTTCACCCCTTTTTGCCTGCATTCTCCCAAATTTTTTTTCTTTTGCCATTCTACCCAAAAGGGCGAGAAAGTTTCTATAAGATCTGTCTTCCTTAGAGAATGATAAGGAAAGAGGGTAAGGAAGGTGGCTGTAAACAATAAACTTGACATTTTCCTCCCATACAAAGGAGACTTAGAGGGATACACAAATACTAGTTTTCTTAATTTTAAATTTGTATTTTCTATTCAAGTTTGCTATGCTTTGAACTTCATTCTTTATTTGGATAATTAAAAAGTAGTAACTCACCAAGTGAATTTCCTATAGTTCTTAGAATTCTTGCTAAAATATGATTTAGAGCAACTTGACTCAAAAGCAGCCGACAAAGCATGGCTTTTTTTTTTTTTTTTTACAAAACAGTTATATAGGAATATACTTCTTTGAAAAGTTTGTTTTCTATCCATTACTATACTTAGAAGCAGAGCTGCTAATTGTTATTCAACTACACTTCATTACCGTTAATTTGATTCCTACATTTGAAAATTATTTACTCCTACTACTGCAGAAGCTAATAGCAGCCTCTAAATCACAATCCTGACAGAACAGCTTCATCGTGTTCCCTGATTACTTTGTCTTTGCAGTTCCAAATTTAACAAGGTGATTATATCCTTGAATTTTTGTACTTTGTGCTCTTAGGAGTGTTTTAGTAGGGATGTGATAATGTTAAAAAAAATCATGGACTTTTAAATTAGAATCTTGAATCTCCCTCCTTCCTGCATGATAGTCCCAAATTTTAATGTTCGAAGAGCAACAGACCTAATTAGCCTCTGGACAACTTCATCTTCAACTTATGGAAATCAAATGCAGAGTTACACATCAAAAAATCATACGAACCTCAGTCATCTTCGAGAGAAGTAAGTGGGCAACTGCTAGATAACGTCTGTTACTATCCTTTGTTGATAGAAATGAGATAATCTTCTAAAACCACTAAATCGATGCCTCTGCTATTGTGTAATCCCTCCTCTCTCACTTTACCTTTTGAAACTTCTGTAAAAAGGTGCATGAATCTCTCCCCATGCTGTGTAAATAATTCAGGGAGTTATTCTCTTAATAACTATTTATTGAAAGTCACAGATGGAGCAGGCATTGCAGCAGATTAAAAAAACAGAGGTGGTGGTAACCAATAGTCAAGGGCTTTGGTCTTTGGGTATATTTGCTAACAGCTGTCACTCAAGTTGTGTTTTACACACCAGTGGTAGTGACATCCCTTGGGAGCTTGTTAAAAATCCAGAATCTCAGGCTCACCCCTGACATACAGAAATGGAATCTGTGCTTTTAAGATCCTCAGATGTTTTCTGTGTATTCTAAAGTTTGACAAGCCTTGATTTAGCAGATGCTATAGAAACTAATTCTGAAGTTAAGAAAGTGCCATGAACTACCTTTAAATGGTCAAGAACTCATAAGACGGATAAAAGGTACAAATTATCTTTAAAATGTCCAAGAAATAGTTGTACATGTTTTTATATAAACATACAAACATATAAATCAGATAATTTCTGTTTAAGATGTAGCAAAAGGTAAACTATTATTACAACTCATGATATTATTAGACAAATGCATTCATGCTAGGGAAGTTCAAGAATAATGGCAGGAAGATATATGATATTTTTAGAGGAAAATATCTATTGAAGCTCACATAAAAGAAGACAAGAGGGATGGAGAATCTGGTTCAAATCATTTTATCATGAAAATACCCTTACATGATTCTTGGAAAATATTATCTCATAGTGCTTGCTCTTTGTGGATCACAAATAAAAAACATGAATGGGGAAAATGTCTTTCCTTTTGGAGAAGAAAGTAGAACTAAGGCAGAGAATAAAAAACAGAAATGAAGAAGTAAATAACGGAGATGACTTGAGACAAAAAAAATCAGTCTGAAAGGGATAGAGTAACTTAGAAAGTATATAGTGCCTCCTGCGAGTGCTCCAGACATCAAAAAGAATATACTTCAGGGCTTGATATTCCCAAACAGTCAAAATAGCTACAAACTACTCTTAACAATTTAGCATGGATATGTTATCAAGAACAAAATCAACACCCACAGCCTTATACTCAACCAAAGTGCATGCAGTTGCCTATGACGAGTCCTTGCTGGAATCCTCTTATGATGGCAGACATTCTCAGTATTAAAAACAGTGCCATGAAAGAATAAAAATGTGCTGAGCTTGGAGCACAGATTTTCTGTAGAAATAATTCAAAAAATCAAAT
>RJWM01034992.1:0-19228 GCA_004363535.1 Dasyprocta punctata | reverse complement strand
GTCACCACCTGGCCACATAAATTGATGAGGACGATGAAGATCAGAGAGTTTGACAAAAGGATCCAGAGCCACATACTGGCAGGCCGTAGTGCATGAACTTGAGCCCAGGCCTCTCTGTCCAGTCTCAGTGTCCAACCCTAGGACACCCCAGGGATGTGAGGTGAGAGGAGCTGGCAGGCCTGGGACCCATGGGGCTGGAGTCATTGTGGTTTCTGAATTTGGTCACAGATAGAATCACCTGAATGGGGGGGGGGAGAGAAGGAGCAAGAGGAGGAAAGGAGGGGTGGGAGGAGGAAGAAAGAGCGGGAGGGAGCAGCAGAGACAGAGGGCAAAACAGAGAGAAAGCCAGCTGCCTGGGCCCCACCCCGACCAACTGAATCAAACCTCCTGGTGCAGAGGGACCCAGCAGGTGTAGCATTCTTTAAATCTTTCCAGATGATTCTGCAGCACTATCCTGAAGGGCAGGAGATGAAAAAAGGAAGGGAAAACAAGAGGCGAGTTAAAGGCAAAGTTTCCTAAAATCTCAGAAATGCCACTTGATGTAACAGAAAGGCCTGGCGGTTACAGTCCTCAGGTAAGTCCTGGTCTATCATTCTCACCCTGCGGGGAGAGGGAGGGGAGGAAGATGAAGAGAGGAAAAAAGAAAGAAAGGGAGAAGGAGAAGGCAAGGAAGAGACTGTGTCCCCAGAAGCATTTCCTGTCAGCAGAGTTTCTCACCCACACAAAGCCGAGCAAAGAATAAGGTGGGTTCAGCTTCCGTCCACCTCGGCTGGCTCCCAGGAACTGGCTTCCTATCAGGTTCTCTCCAGTGATCCCAAGAGGCCCAGGACTAGGTTACCAGTGCCCCGTCCTCCCTGCTTCCTAAACCACGAAGTGGGGGGAATTCCCCAACTTATGCCAGAGTCCCAGCTCTTCCCACCAGCAGTGCTGAGCTGGAGTATGGCCAGCAGAGTCCTTGGCTGCCCACAATAGGTTAAAACCTGAAATAATGTAGGAAACAGAGTTGTTCCAAGATTTATTCTTTGCTTTTCTATTAGTTTTCGGTTGTTTACCCACCTCTACCCATGAGGGATGGTCCAAAACTGTGGTGCTTCATGTTTGAGGACAGGGTTAGAAGAGAGCAAAACAGGAAAGTGCAGTTGAAATTAATTTCTGCTTTCAAAATCCTTGCCAGACTCTGTGTTTCTGGGCTCTTTCAGTTCTGAAAACTCCTGAAATATTCTGATCTGTTCTAAGATCTTGACAAGCAGAAAAGGCAGGTCTCCCAACCAAACCCCAAAAGCTCACAAGCAAACCAATTCATTAAGCTGTATAAAACCTTTAACACCTTTAAAACCAGCCTCTCAAGCATCTTTTGCTGGCTCCCTCTATAACAGATCTTCAGCCTGGCTCACCACAGGGGTTCCAGGGCCAGGCTCCCCAGGAGGGGCTCAGAACATAGCGTGAAATCAATATCCTACCTGGGGTCAGTTGAGAGTGGACCAGGGTTCCACCACTGGGGACTGCCAGAAAACCTGCTGGTATGAGGTTTGTCCTCAGGTCCTCGGCCATCTGGATCTGTCCATAGGTGTTGCCTCTCCCCTCACCTTACCAGTCTGCTGTGACCACATCTGAGCTCTAATTCTGGTCACACCACTGGTAACCACCCACTGGCCCAGCCAGGGCCAAACGAGTCCAGAGCCTGAACCCAAGAAGGCCCTCTCTCCTGGCCAGACCGCGTTTCCCAGTTCTCCATCAGGCCCAACACCTCTCTGCTTCCTCACATCTTGCGCCCACTACCCCTCTTGACTTACGATTCAGCCAGCTGTAGTAGATTTCTGAGCTTTCACGTGACGTCAGAGTGATATGTGGCCTTCGTGCTCTACCAAGTGTTCCGCTTTCCATGTTTCACATGCGAAACATCCTCTAAGCCTCATTAGAGCAAGCCGAGGCTTCAGTGAATCACGTGTCAGATTCCCCTTACCTCTTAACAAGCCGGGAAGATCCTGCCAGAAGGGCCCATTGGGCCAGCAGAAACTGCGCTGAAGACTTTGCAGGGCCAAAGAGCCCTGTGCTCAGAGAAGTTTGCTACACCTCCCTGTCATGAGACTGGTAGCAAAGGGACTAGATTCCAGTGACCACTTCAGGGCTCTGGGTCTCAGGGGTTCTGGTCCCATACTGCTTGCAGATGGGCACTCTACCCCTGGACACAGCACATGGGCCAGTGCTGCCCTTTTACTCCCTAGCCCTTCCTCTCAGTCTCATCTAAAGCAAGCTTTGCTGTTGTCTTGTCATGTTTTATTTTTTTGCTTTGCAACCCTACCTTCTAGAAAATTCTCTGAGGTTACAAAAATACAAGATAAGAAAACCTTAGAAAAATAAGCAATTCTTTTATTTCTACTTCAAAATAGACTATATACATCCAGAAGTCTAAGGGGGAAGTACTATTCCATCATAAAAATAAAATAAGATAAAAAATAATAATTGCCTATTTCAGGCCCTTTCTTGAATCCAGCTGAAGGGAACAGGTGCTGCCAGCTGTCTAGCTGTCAGGTGGTGTCCCTCTGTCGGGGACTTCGCGGCTGCCTCCCGGGGGCTCTGTGTTTAAGAGTTCCTGGAGCACTTTGAGGACTTGTTTTGGCTGGCCAGCGGCAAAGTCCTGCAGCCGGGTACCCATTTGCTGCTGGAGGGTCTTGGACAGCTGGCACACCACCGTTCGGATATTCCCACTGCGCCCTGGCAGGATGCCACTCCCGGTCATGTTGTTCAGGAAGTACCAAAGGACAGGGAGGACGTGGCGCTCCACGGCCTGAGGTTTTCGAGGGTAAACCGAGGCCACCAGCACTGTCAGGAAGAAAAGACAGAGGATCACTGAAGCTGGGCACTATCTCCCTTCCCTCTACCCTCCCTTGAGGCAACAACACTGACCTCCAAAGCCCCACAGCCCAGCACAGGACCCAAGGATTATAATGCATTTAGCAGCCTATGAAAATGTTTTAATTTCTTTTATGAAAAGAAAAACTGTGCATATATCCGGCCTGGTTTATGTTCATGTTCGGATCAATACAATTTGATTGTTTTGTGGGAAAAGGGGCATGCAAAGACAAAAGTGCATGAGGTCCATGACTATCACGGTGGGTTCCTGCAGCCCAGGGGGGAGAAAAGAGGCTGATGCCTCAACCGTTATCCCCGCTCTGCTGTCTGTGAGCCACGTGAACCTGAAAAGGACACCCCACCTTCCTGAGCCTTTTCCATCCATAGAAAAAGTAATAATGGTGAACCGAGCTCTCGAGATTGTTAGAGATTCAATAAATACATGTCAAGGGTCTACCTTTAGATAGGCAGCTGACAAATAGATGATGTTAGTATTGGATAGATACGTTAACATCTATGAAAGCCCATGCAAATGCAGAAAAAACTGTACAAGAAGAGAAGTAGAGGCTCTCTGTGATGGTTTACGTTCCTGTGGTCCTGCCAAGTCTCATGTAATCATGGCAAGGATGCAGCTGAGTCTGGCGTTCATGATTGGTTTGTTGTCTGGTGCTGGGATTGATGGTGTGAGTAAGGCACCTGCCCAGGGGTGGGGCCGATACACAGTGTAAGGGCGGGAAGAAGGTGTGTCTTCCCTCTCTTGCAGGTACGTGCTTTGCTGTTTGCAGCAGCTACCATGAATGGTTGTCCCATCATGCTATGCTGCCTTGGAGCCAACTGAGTAAGGACTGAAACCCCCAAGAACTGTAAGAATAAACCTTTCCTTCCCTAATTTTGGGCGTCACGTGTTTTGTTGCAGCAACAAGAAAAAATAACCAAGACACTCTCAAATGAGGCACTGTGCACATCAAACAGCTAGAAGGGGACAAGACCAAAAAGGCCACCCCAGTGTCCAGATGTCAAACCTCACAACAAAAGCAGCAGCATGGGCCATGAACAGGTCTGTAAACCACCAAGTTCTGCACAGGCCCTCCATTCTAGTGATAAACCCCTGATCTGACTGTCCAAAGCCCCCAAGCCCATAAACTCAAGAATACCCAGCAGCCAGCCAGAGTAAGTGGCTATCTCCAGTCACCAGGGAGACTGTGGCCACACTCTGAAAACTGCTTGAGTCTGGGGCTCACAGATTGGAGTGTGGCGTCAGTTCATGCACATGGTACCCCTGAAAAGGAAGGACACACCCATTTTACAGGGAAGAAAATCAAAACTCACCAAGGAGCTTGCACTCATAAGGGCAGCACTGAGGACAGAGGCCAAATCTGCCTTGACTCCAAAGCCTCCACCCTATGCTGCACCCCAGCCTGTAGGGTTTCCACATCTCAGAGTCCAATCTGGAGCTCTGCTTTATTTTATTGAAACACTCAGTTGTCCTACTCTCTTCAGCTGAAAACCATCTAAGCCCCCAAGAGCCCAGGTGGTCCCTTTGCTTTCAGAGCCAGCCTGGGACCATGGGAAACCAGATAAGATGCCCTGGGTCCCCTCTCCATTCAGCCTGACACTCTCTCAGTGGCATTTCCCATGATGTAACTGTTGACTATTAGACCATAACCAGAATTCCTGCACCCCAACCTACGGAGCTCCCATGGGGACCTCCAGGGGCCACAGAACTCTCAGAAGCTAAGGTGATGGCTGGGAAGGCAGGGGTGCACCATACTGGTCAACCCAACCACAGCAAACCAATGGTGGGGAAGACGCCCATGGCAGAAGGGCTTGGAACAGCTTTGTAAACTGACAGAAAGAGGCACAGTGATTAGAAAGGGCTGAGGTTTGTGTTCTCCGTGATTGACACGGGCTGCATAGGAAGAATACAGTAACCAGAAAGGCAGACAAGTGTCCTCAGCTCCAAAATGGGGAACAGGGAGTGGCTTAAGAAAAGGAGCACCAAGAAGGGACAGAGGAAGCCAAATAATCCTGACCAACCACCTACGCCGAACAAGGATAACTCAACATTTTCCCAAACCTCCCTGAAGTCCCACCTGCAGAAAACTCGTGAGACTGTGAAGAGATACGTGTGCACCTATGTTCATAGCAGGGGTGCTCACAAGAATCAAAAGACAGAAGCACCCCAAGTGTCCATCGTCGGATGAATGAAGAGATGAAATGTGACCCACACATACAATGGAATATCACTCAGCTTTAAAAAGAGGGAAGGGCTGGGAGTTTGGCTCAGTGTCTTAAGTGCCTGCCTGGCAGGCGCAAGGTTGTGAGTTTGATCTCTGGTGCCGCAAAAAAAGAGAAGAATAAAAAGAGGGAAATGCTGACTCATGCTGCAGCGTGGACGAACCTCAAGGACATAACTCTGAGGGAAAATAAATCAGTCACAAGAGGACAAGTACTGCAGGCATCCACCTCTCTGAGGTACCTAGCATAGTCAGTCTCGTAGAGACGGAAAATGGAGGTTGTAGGGGCTGAGGGGTTGGGGATGGAGAGTTATTGCTGAATGGTGATTGATGGTTATTGTTTCAGCTTTATGAGATGAAAGGCAATGGGCAGTGGTGATGGTTGTACAATATTGTGAATGTGCTTAATACCACTGGACCATACACTTCAGAATGGTTCAGATGGTAAATTTCATGTTATATGTATTTTAACACAATAAAAATGGGGGAGGGAAGGTAAGAACAATCCCCCCACCACCAAGGAGGCTCACTTGCCCCTAACAGAGCCTCCTTCCCCATCTTGTCCAGCCTTCTGCCTCCTCCCTGCACCCAGCCAGCAGAGAGCTGCATGGACTCCAGCCCCCAGGCAACTCCATCCCTGGAAGAGGAACAACCACACCCAGCTCAGCTCCACAGCCCACGCTTCCCTCTCTGCTCTCATCTTCCCAGCTGACAGAACTCGGCTGCCTCAGAACCACAGCCCCTGGGTACAGGCATGTGGAGGCTGGTTGGGTGGGTCTCACAAGTCAGCAAAAGCAGAGAAGACCTTCTGGGAGCCATTGTGAAGGAGTGAACCCCATTAAACTCAAGCTTAAAAGGCAGCTGGAGTAACTAGCAAAAGACTTACTCCTATGAAGCTGTGTTATTATCAGTCTACACTTAGCGTCAAAGGGAATTTTTTTCTCTGTGCCTAGCCAACACCAAGGTAGCAGAAGAACTCTAGAGAAAGTCTTGCTTCTGAGGTATGTTAGAAATAGGAAAAATTTTAAAAGAAAGAAAGAGAGAGAAAGAAAAGAAAGGAAGGAAGGAAGGAAGGAAGGAAGGAAGGAAGGAAGGAAGGAAGAAAAAAGAAAGAAAGAAAGAAAGAAAGAAAGAAAGAAAGAAAGAAAGAAAGAAAGAAAGAAAGAAAAGAAAGAAAGAAAGAAAGAAAGAAAGAAAGAAAGAAAGAAAGCAAGCAAAGAAGGAAAAGATTACAGTAAGAAATCTAAAATGAGGCATTCCCCACCCTGGGCCCCCTGAATCACTTTCATGAGGACAAATGAGGGTTTCCCTTAGAGAATACTGATTTGGAACAACAGAAAAGGGTTCCTTGCGTGGTCTCCTGAGTGGTCTTAGTACCATGGCCCAGTGCTTACCCCAGGACCCCCCTAGCATCACAGCAACCAATCTCCCGGGGACAAATCCTAGGTGACTCCCCAAGGGTCTTAGACACTTAACTTTTCTGAGCCAAGTTTTCTTTATCTCTAACAAAGAAACTCATAGAACCCACATCCTACTTCTGAGGGTTAAGTGATCCAAGGCACAAGACAACTCAGGAGCTCCCCAAGTTTAAGTAGGCGCATGGCATGATCTATATGCTTTTAGGGGGATCCTTGGGGTTCTAGGGAGAGGCTGAATCCTCCTGCCTCCTCCAGAGATGGAACCCTCCCAAGACGGGGAGGAGGATCTGCCAAGCAAGAAGGATGATAAAACTCAGTCCAAGGCCAGCATGGGTAGACAAGAGATGGGCCTGTGGACCCCAAAGCCTGGGCCTTTTCCATGCAGCCACTGATCCTGGGATGAAACAGCTGGAGAGTTCCGCAGACTCAAGGAGAAACTGCATTAATAAGAGCCATCTTTCCTCTTCAAATCTGCTGTAGAGAGACCCAGGCCAGCCAGCACCCAGCCAAGGACCAAGTGGAGTTGAAATCCAGTCTGTGTCCTGTTTGTCAGACCACCGAAGGGGCAGCTTCTAAGTCTCACAGTGGTGCTGTCTGCTGGCCAAGCTGTGCACTCAGTAGGCCGCACCTATCTGGACACTGTCTGATTCACCCAGAGGCACCCGATGGGTCAGAGGAAGCCCCCTCCACAAAAAGGAAGAAAGGCATCAGAGTTTCTTAGAACTATTTGCTTATATGTATTCCTGCCTCCTTTGGTCAAAAAGAAAGGTTGTTATTCTAGGAAGGTGGAGATTGTCACAAAGAGTAAACAGTCAAAACTTTTCAGTGAGCTGTGGGGATTGCTTCAGGTCTAGGAAAGCACACGTCAGGAAAGAAGGACAGAGCTGGTGGGGACGGGGTGCTCACCCGACAGGCGTCCTGAGATGTCCAGCACTGCACAGCCGCTCAGGAAGCGCACCCGCCCCGCGAACGCCTGGAGGAGGCAGAGGTGATCTGCAAGAAACGGAGAGGTCAGGGGCTGGGCAGCTTCGGGCTGAGTTCCTGAGCCAGGGGCCCACACGCCTGCATGAGGAAGAAGCCCTCTGAGGAGCTCATTTAATTCCCCCAGGCCATGGTGGGGCCACTTTGAAGAGTGAACAGACACAGGGTGGTTGAGGAAGAGGGACGAGCTCTCAGTCGAGCTCCATCCATGGGTCTGGCTCATGCTGTCTGTAATTCTCAAAGTTGCCATGGGGTTTGGGACAAAAGAGCATAGATGAATGATGATAGACATAGATGTATAGATAGAAAGACAGATAGATAGAAAGATAGATAGATAGATAAATAGATAGATAGATAGATATAGAGAGTTAGATAGATGATAGATAGATAGATAGATAGATAAATAGATAGATAGACAGATAATAGATAGAGATGGACAAATGCATATGTGAATATATACATATAATTAGAGTTTGTTTTGTTTTGTTTTGTTTTGTTTGGTACCAGGGATCAAACTCACAACCTCATGCCTGCCAGGCGGCACTTAGGCCACTGAGCTAAATCCCTGGCCCTATTTTTTGAGACAGGGTCTCACTCTGCAGTTCAGGGTGGCCTTGAACTCACTTTGTAGCCCAGGCTGGTCTCAAATTCACAACAATCCTCCTGCCTCAGCCTCCCGAGTGCTGGGATTAAAGGCATGCGCCACCACGCCCGGATATATTTATAGTTTTAGGGGACACTGAAACACCGATCAACGGTCACATAAAATTCAACAAAGAGGACCGGGGATATAGCTCAACGGCACAGTGCTGGCCTGGCAAGTGCAAGGTCATGAGATCAATTCCTTGTACCAAAAAAAAAAAAAAAAAAAAAAAAATTCAACAAGGAGTTGGGATTAGAACCAGGCAGAGTGGCACATGCACTTTGCACTCTGGGAGACTGGGGCAGGAGGATCACAGGTTCAAGCCCAGCCTGGGTAACTTAGCAACTTTGTGAAATGCTGTCTCAAAATTAAAAAGACTGGGGATATAACTCAATGAAAAGGCTCTGGGTTCAGGGGTTCAATCCATAGACCAAAAAAAAAAAAAAAAAGTTAAGATTAGAACTCAGAAGTTACTGCTCTCCTCCAAGCCTTAACTTGCGGTCTAACCAATAGAATGAACCCATGACAGACAGTTATTTCCACACTAATCAGTTTTATGTCATGGGGATGGAGCTGAGAACTAAGACATGGTCCTTTACCTGCCCCTCTCCCAGGGAGACCCCTTTGAAAAACACACAGACACCTTAGACATGAACCTGGCCCAAGGTGGGAAATTCCTTGCTACTATAACTGTAGTCCAAGGTCTGGAACCAAGGTGGCAAACTTGACTTGGTCTATCAGGGGCTCCCTTCATTCCAGCAGTGATAATCTATGCCTCAGGGACCCAGGACAACTGGTCACCCTGTCTGGACAGAAATATCCAGCTGGCTTGGGGTGGGAGTAGAGGACATGGGAAGGGATTTGAGGTGAGAGGGCATAATTATCCCCTAACAGTTCACGCATAACCTCACCACCTAAACCTCCATATGCCCCAATTCACCTTGCAGGATGTTTAGGGGAAAGAGGGGCTTCAGATCTATCTATCGCCCCTCTATTTTTCTTGCAGTGATGCTCTAGCCCTGAGCTGCATCCCCAATTCCCTTTTAAATTTTGAGATTTGCTAAATTCCTCAGCCTGGCCTTGAGTTTGGAATCATCCTTTCTCAGCCTCCCAAGAAGCTAGGATTATAGGCCTGTGCCACTGCACTCAGCTTGAGATTCATTTTTGGTGTTTTTGTTTTTGTTTTTGTTTAATTATCCCAGCACTTTCTGTCTGCCCGGCTCTACCAGCCCTGCAGTCACATCCAAGAGCTTGGCTCACCCTACTACCTAGCCACACCCACAGGTGAAGCACTAAGAGTGAGCATATCCTAGCTTGTATCTTAATAGAGCACCAGCATGAGGGTGTATTACAGAGATGAACTACTAATGGTGAAATCACACGCAGGCAGGGTCAGGCATAGAAGGTTCCCGGCCTGTTGGGTTGTATTTCTAAAACCAAATGCAGGGCCCCATATGTACTGAATTTAGAAGCTTCTCATTCCTCCCCATTCTAGCTGCATCCTCTGGCTTCTCAAACTGTTAAATTTGGAGACCTGTGCTCCTCACAAAGGTGAGGAAAGCTACTTCTTTCTGAGAAAACTGCGCTAACCTTGCAAATTCCCCAGGCCCAAGGGCTCTCCTTTTATCGCCACAGCACCTGGGCCACAAACTGCAGAGGCCCCAGCATGCCCAGGTCTTGGCTTTTTTTCGCAACCACAGCAGGCATGGCACAATTCAATGCGAGGCTGTTCAAGGAACCAGAGGCCTGTTTCAGGGGTGTGGCTGCAGGACTTGCCTGCACCTGTCAGGAGCGGAGGGTGGGAGGCTCAATCCCTAACATCAAAGCAGCCCAGCAAGTACATCCTGGCATCTGAGTCCATTTTCTGTTGCCATAACAGAAAAATCACAGTCTAGGTAATTTATAAACAATACAAGTTTATCCAGTTCAGGGTTCCAAAGGCTAAAGTCCAAGAGCATGGCATTAGCAGTGGAAGACAGAAAGACAAATGAGTGTGTGTGACAGAGATGCAAAGGGCCAAGTCATTCTTTACACCAGGAACCCACCCCCACAATATCTCACTTCCTGCAGTAACATCATTAGTCTACTTGTGAGCAGCACCCTCTGATCTAATCTCCTCTCAGTGACTAAGAGGATTACCTCTTAATCCTGTCCCCGTGGCTATCCAGTTCAGCATGAGTTTTAGAGGGGACATTCAACCACAGCACCAGGGCTGCAAGAACCAACATCTCAAGGCCAGACTAAGGAGCTCTTCCCAAACAGTCCCACTTCTCCCAGGGCCACAGTGTGATGTCACAGTTCTGTGTTTCCCACATGGCCACAAATCTAGCTAAGAGCTAATTCCTGCTTGCCTTGCTCTCTTCCTGAGGCCTGTGAGAGATACAGAAGAGAAAATATGCATGTCTAGCTCTGCTGTTTGCCAAAGCTGCATCCACAAGGCAGCAAAGAGCCTTTAATTTGTCCAAGCACATGAAAGACACCTCTGGTTCTAGAATATTGCACTTAGCAAGAAATCGTCTCAGAGTGTCATGGAAAAGTTGTAATTGTGCAAGAATAGGTTTTATGATAGCACCTGTATTATTATTTCCAGGTGCTTCTGTTTGTTACACACACACACAGACACACACACACGCACACACCATCATTCTAGATGAATTCACATTTGAAGACAGAGGATTTCTCTCTCTCTTGGGTTACCTCTTACAACGCCCAATCTAGCTCCTGCTCAGAGCCAGAAGGAAGAAAACTTGGGTAGTTCTTGAAAATGCACATCCAGCAGGCCCTGATCCCAAGGCGTCTGGCTCACATGAGGGCTTGATAACTGCTTATGGAAGACAGGATGATACCAGAACCAAACAAGTTTTCCCAAGTTGGTTTATGAACCCCATTGCACTAAACCCAGGCAGCCAGCTTGTCTTCCTCTGGCTGATTCTACAGTGAAGGCTCAACTTTTGGGTCATGCTCAGATTTAACGAGAGCCAATAAAGCACAACGATCAGGAGTATGTGCTCTGAGTGCAGAACACCTAGGCTTAAATCTGGTTCTTCCACATTTTACTATGTTATATCAAACAAGCCACTTACTGTCCCAATGCCTCAAGTTTACTTGTTGACAAAATGAGGATGATCCTAGCACCTTCTCATAGAGTTGCTGTAATGATTAAATGGTTAGCATAATGTTTAACATCACGCCTAGAGCATGTCATTACCATAGAAGTAGCAGCTCTTTTTGCTATGATTCTGATCATTACCCTAAAATTCTCTGAAATCCCAGCATGCTTCATGCTACAGATACCAATTAAGAGGCAAATACTGGCCTTGCAATGAAGAGAGTATCTTAAAAGCCATACAACGGGGAGAAGGAGCCACTGGCTGGTAGGCCACAGACCCTGTCTTCCTGACCCAGGATCACCTTTTCACAGTGGGACTGACGTCTAGGGGACTTCACATCTGTTCCATCCAGCTATACTCTGTGGCCACCAGTTTATCCTTGTCCTGGGAAGGCAGCAAAGAACTTTTAAGAAACTATAAAGCCAGATGTGCTAGCACACACCTGTAATCCCAGCACTCAAGAGACAGACGCAGGAGAATTGCTGCAAACTGAAGGCCAGTCTGGGCTACATGTAGTGAGTTCAAGGTCAGCCTGAACTACACAGTGAAGCCCTGTCTCAAAAAACAAAAACAAACAAAAATGACAGCATGGATAGTGGCAATGAAGAAATTGGAGCCGAGCTGGTCTCCCCACAACACGCACAATACTCGGTAAGTTATGAGATGCCACAGCCTCTGTGGCTGCTAAGACCAGGTATGTTCCTATCAGGAAAAGACAGGAAGGGATCCACCTACCCAGAAACACGCAAACAGCCCCAGCACAGAGCCGCTAAGGGGGACTCGAGTGTAACCGTATGTAAATGTTCATTCTCTGATTTCTTCAAAGCAGAATGCAAAGTCACAATTTTGGTCCCAACTCTGCATACAAAACTGCACAGAAAAAAAGTCTAAAATGAAGAATGCTAAATGCTACCAATGGTTTCTCTTAGCAGTTGGGACTCAAGCACTTAAGTGAGTTTTTTCTTTTCAAATGCTTCATAGTTTCCATTTTCTCATTAATAACTGTGTCTTTTACAGTGCTGAAATAGATTTTATATTTTTAAATTAACTAAGAATGCATAATAGCATGGGAAAGTGGATAGCGTTAAAGAAGCAAAATCAAAATTGTATCCACATTACCATTTTAACTAGGGAAATATGTGTACATGTAGGCAAAAAATAGGAGATAGAGATATGTTAAGCAGTCAGTATAACGGAGAGGCTTCCTGGTGCATTTTTATTTCCATTGACAATATAATGTTAGTCATATGATTTACACAAGGTTAGAAGTTTAAAGTCAGAGAGCAAAACAGTGGAAGTAGATCTAAAGCCATTCCCGTTCCAAGCTTATCTGCTGTCTCCAGCACTGGCCAGGGGCTGGGCTAAATTAAGAGAGCTCCCTTTGGCTCTGAAGGTCATCTAGCAGAGGCTGAGCCATCAGCTGCCTACAGGGAAGTTTCTTTTGTAACTAACCCAGCAATAGGGCCCAAAGACAGGGCCAACCAGTCTGATGAGAAACTTAGTTAATCCCCAGAATAATGTCCCTGAAATCAGAAGTTCTTGATGATGAGTAGGAAGAATGCCACCAAGCCTGAAGCCTGGAGCGACCCCAAGGCAGGTAGTGACAAATGGCAGAGGCCAGGGAGTAAAGCTGTCTGACATATCTCTTCTCTCATTGCCCCCCCCCAAAAGAAGGACAATAGCAGAAATCCTCACCTGCTGTCCACCAACCTTTCTCTCAGCCCCACCCACTCTCAGGAAAAGCAAGGAACGAGAAGAGATGAATTTGGTGGATGAGTCTACTTAGCACTCACTTTCAGGATCAAGGGCAAGGTTTAGAGGTTACCTACGCAGGCCAATCTCTCATTTGGTTTTTGCCATCTGGAGTTTGTGCCAGAAGATGGCCCGATGACCTCACCTGACATGGTTTTTGATCCCCTTGGCCTTACAATTAGCAAGAACAGAAAAAACACATGCCGAGCCAAGGCCTTGTGACTTTCCACATTTAAGCACTGAGCAGTTCAGGAGCCCAGAATCCCCAGGAGGGCATGAAGAAGCAGGGTTGAAGAAAGCTTCCCTCAAACTGCTCAGAGCCACTTCCAGGAGGGCCCTTGGGGTGCTAAGCTCCCCACTGTCCCTATCCGAAGAAGCCACTGGAACCACTAGGCTTGTCTTCAGTGATCTAGGCAGGTTATGCCCCTGCTCTCCTGTCTCAACTGCCCCAGTCTCCATAGCTACCCCTCCCAGCCCCCCAGGTAGTAGGATGCTAAGTCATTTGCATTCCTTTATCCCTGTGGCCCAGACTCAGATCCTTCCAGGCAGATGAGAGCCATTCCTGGGGACAGCTTGATGGCAATGATGAAGTCTTCGTCTAGCCTAAATCCCTCAAGCTCTGGCCTCCGAGGACATAGAAATCAGCTTGCCCCTTCATAGTCAAGAATGTTTTCAAAAAGGTTCTCTTTTTTTTTGCTGATTGGACTGACAGGGTATGGCACACAGCAAAGCCATCTGGCCCAGAGAGATCCTTACCATACCTGCTCCAAAGCAGTGTATTCCACCCCATTAGCTCCCCAGGAGCCTTGAGCCAGGGATTTATAGGAGTCGTGTATCCCTGTGAGGTCAAACACCATTCCAGCCACACTGCTGACCTACAGACCCAAGAGGAGGACAGTCCCCTCACACCAGCCTCTGTCCTCCCAACACCAAAGGCTCTGGCTGGTGGACCAGAAGGAGCCTACAAGGAGACCCAGTCTCAGAAAGAAGGCAGAGCAGCAGGGGTCTTCCTGGTAGCAGCAACCCTACCTCCAGGTTTGGTCAGATCACAAAAGCAGACTGCTAGGATTTGGATGCGCTTTGTTCCCCTGAAGGTCTTTCGTGAGTTGGGAGCTTGGTTCTCAGTATGGAAAAATGGGCAAGTCAAGAAACCTCTAAGAGGAGAGACCTACAGGGAAGTAATTAAGTCTCTGGGCTCATGGCCCGAAGGAATGAGTTAGTTCCCACGAGAGTGAGTTGTTATAAAAAGAGAAAGATGAACCAGCCTCTACCTGATTTCTGACTTCCTATCTCACTGCGGAATCTCATCTTTGTCCATTCCCACCATCGTGATGCCATCTGCCATGAGGCTCTCACCACAGAAACTGAGAAGAAGCTGATGCCACACTCTTGAACTAAGAAAACCTCTTTTCTTTCTAAAGTATTCAGCCTCAGCTACTTTGTTATAGCAAAAGAAAATGGACTGATACCCAAACCATTCCCAAGTCCCCTGCTTTCCAGGGTGCCCAGCCCAGATGGATATAGTGGGCTCAAGCAGAGGCAACCTATGACTACGGGAGACACCAGATTCTATAGCCCAAAGTTCCAGGCTGCACCATGCCCAAGGGGATTGCCCTGGTGGCAAAGAGCAGAAGCTGAAGCACCCAGGGGAAGAAGAGTTAAAACTCCTCTCATTAGACATGGATGCTCATCCTCCTCAAACATCTAAAGCCCATTCTGCTTTGTGCCAGCTTTCCCAATAAATCCAAGGCCCACAGTGATTTACCAAGAGCCTTGGTTATTGGCAACAGCAATCTCACTTAGCCAGAGCAGCGCTGAGAACAAACCATAATTTAGAGCTGGATTTATATTGTTTGTTCTACAGCAACAAACTCAGCAAATCATAAATTCCCTCTGAGATGAAAAGTGGAAATTGACAATATTTATGAACTTAAAAGGCAGAGAAGGGCTTGATCAGGCCTTTGATTTGTAACTGTAACTCCTCCTGGTGGTACTGCCAAGGACACAGCTGCTGCACCAACCCTGGGAGCTGGGATCCGGTCACGGCAGGGCAACGGGGGAGGGGAGAGGGTGCCAAGAAGTGTGTCCAGCCCTGCCATGGAACGGTCAGCAGTGCTCCAGGCAAGACAGGCCCTGTGCCAGCAGAGACACACAGCTGCAGGGCAAATGAAGCCAAATGTTCAGATCATGAGCCCCTCCCATGGAGGTGAGACCTTATGTCAAACTCACCAATCTGCCAGCTGGGACATAAGGCTACTCATGTACTACTTTCTCAGTGCGCTTTCATCTATATACTAGATACACCAAACATCACCCATGAAAGGAAAAGGACAGACGCAGGTGCACTGAGAATCCCACCTAACGTTAGAGAGTTGGCATGCAATGCAACAAAGCACACGGGGAGGTGAGAGGCTGTCCCTTTTCCTCCACAGCTCTTTCTTTTGTTTTGTTTTGTTTTGCTTTGCTTTGTTTTTTTAGCCCCCTCTTCCAATTCTCCATCCTCCTTCCCACCGATCCCCAGGCCCTCCCCCTTTAAGCCTTGCCGGGTACTCCTCACTCACCCCCTGAGAGGCTGTGTGGTCCCAGGGCGGGGCTATTTCCCTGGTATAGTCATGAAGAGGCCAGACTAGGTCACCACCACATCACTGCCCCACTTAACCACGCAGTGCCCAGGTGGATGGGACATGGAGAAGCCTCCAGCCAAGAGCCCCAGAGGCCCTGGGATGCCAATGTCTGCCCTGAGCAGCCTCTGAAGAAACATTCGGCCCACAAACCAATGAGGGTCATTCACCATTCTGTTTATTCCCACGCAGTGTGGTGACTTGGGAGGCAGGTGCAACCCAGAGCTCAATGGGGACCACAGTGGGGCGCTCACCCAGGCTCTCCATCATTGCATCCAGCACCGTGCGCGCAGCGGCGGCAATCCCTGAGTTCTTGGCATTGAGGTTGTCTGCAACAGCAATGATGAGGGAGAGCAGCATGGGGTGCACGCTGTCCTTGAGTAGGGGGATCATCTTGGCGAGGGACTCCAGTGCACACTGATTTACTTTCTTGTTGGAATCCTGAAGCCTTGGGGTGAAAGCATCAAAGACCTATTGAGAGAACAAAAACCAAGAGCCCACCATAAATCTGCCAGAGGGTCAAGCAAACCAGAGTCCCCAAGCATTTCCAAGGTGTGTCCAGCCCCTTGACCACATCCAGGTAGGCCTTCGGCATCAAAGGCCAAATGGAAGGCAAATGTTTCTGAGGCTCCCTCTGCTGTGAGAGTTCCTGCACAACATCCAATCTGGTTCAGAGTTTTCCACATTGAAGTTGCACACCCCCACCCCAGGGAGAAACAGGTGAGAGGGCAGAGGTGAGCGGCACCCACCTGGACCAGGCTGGCCATGATGAGCTCCGGCTTGGTCTTGCAGTGCTCAAGGAGCCGCCCCACGCCTTCCATCCGGGACTGGTACTCTTTGGCTTCCAGCAGCCTCGTCAGCTCCCGAAGTTGTTCTGCTATTTCCACGCCTCCCCGCAGGGAGGAGTGCGCTGCCAGCCGCAGGCTATTGGAGCCAAATCTAGGGGGAAGGAAGGTCTGACCCCTGGGGAAGAGCCCTAAGAGATAAGCACATCTCCTGCCCTGTGCTCCCTCTCCCTGGCAGGTGGGGCAGAGACAACTGTGTCACCATCGCTCAGCTCACACCCAGTTCTCCTCCACCTGCTGTGTGGGGACACTGACCTTGGGTATCCTGGAAGTCTCTTTTCCCCCACCTTCTCCCTGATGCCCATAACCTACACCTTGCTCACACGCTGTGCTCACACTTGTCCAGTATCCGGGTAGATGTTAAAGAGTCCTGTTCTCTGACATTAGATCACATGCTCATCAGAGTCCTGTGGCCATTCCAGCCAGTATGAGAGCAGCTCCATAAAGACCTCCTATCTCCCACCCTCGGTTCAAAGCCAGGGTCCCTGAGTTCATGCTCTGCACCGAGGTCCTACTGACAGGACCCGACACCATCCAACTGCCATTCGTTCCTACATCCTGCACTCTTGCCTACCAAGAGCTATGCTGCACACCGACAATGAGGTAAGAAACATGATCTTGCCTTAAGGGACTCATGGACCAATGGGAGGCGAGTTATACAGAACAAGGAGCAGCCATCCACTCTGAGAATGTGGGGCCCAGAGCTATCTCGGAGAAGGTGACAGGAGTGCTGACTCTTGTAGAATCAGCAGGCATTTTCTAAGAGAAGACTGGGCAGCATAAAGCAAGGTACAGCAGGGAGAGTGCGGAGTGGCAGGAGCTGCCCTGGCCCGGCTGAGAGAGGATGGGAAGGAGAGTGCGGGAAGTCACTACTGCAGGGGTGGGGCTTAGCTGGCCCCCCTGTAAGGAGTCCGATATGATCACCCCAAGATACTGCAGAAGAATTTAAAATTTAAACACAGGAGTGACCATTGGATTCCTACTTGGTTTCTAGATGGTTCCATCACCACCCTCCAGCACTTCTTCTAGAACATCTAGTCTACCTATGCTCTAACTCTGCCTTTGAACCAGTCCCAGACTGGTCATTCTGATGGCTAAAGGATCTGCTGATCTAAGAGAAAACTGTGATCCTCACCAACACCACATCTCACCTATAATAATGGAATGGAACGCCCTTAGCCAAGATGCTAGGAACCAACTCTCCTGGTGAATGTTTTCAAATCCAAGATTTGGTCTGTCCAAGATGTAGGTAGAGGACACTTATAAATCCAACCATTCATATTGTAAAATCAAATAGGTCTCAGCCACACCCCAAATCCACAATCCACCCCGGATCCATGCCTGGCCTTGGGGAAGCAAGACGCATCTGCGGGCAGTGTTGGTCATGGACCCCCAGAAAGACAAGAGCAGCCATACCCCTCCTCAATGGGCAGTCCATTCTCACACGCCACCAGACTCCTTGACACCTGGTGGCCTTTGGCAAATGGAAGTTCATGGTTGTCTTCTAGTCCCTTAAAAGATATATGCAGAACTTGAGCCAAAAGGAGCATCCCTCTAGGGAACCGCCCAACATTCCAGTAGAAGCCTTAACAAGAGGAGCCCCAGAGCTGGTCACAGCTGAGTCTTCTAGGGTCTAGGAGGTGGCTGGGGTACAGACCAAGATCCCCACTGCACAGATGAAGGTGTGGAGGCCTCGGGAGCTCAAGGAACATAGGTAGTGAGGGTAGGACCAGGTAGGAGGACAGGGGACAGAATCACATTACCCTACCCCACAAGACTGGTGGAATCCAGTCCCCACTCCACTGGCCCACATGAGGGGTGGCAGGCTCCGCTCTGACCCCACCCCGGAAGACTGCAACTCAATGCCGCCTCCTCACCCGCTGCTTGATGGCCGCCATGACTTTCCGCAAGTCATGAGATGGAAGGGACTGCTTCAGAAACGTGTCAAACTTAGCATTCGCCATCAAGATGGTCACCATCTTCCGGCCATAAAACCTGCCGTGGGAGAAGCAGCAAGATGGGAGGACAGCCACAGAAGTACAAGCTAAATTTTCTCTAAAGCTTTACGTAAGTTTCCTAATTTATTAGGAAAGTTTTTAATACTTTTTCTAATTATGAAAGCAATCCTTACATAGTTAAAAGTTTGATTCCTAAAAGATGAATATCATTTACAATATCAAGAAAAAGTGACTATTAAAAGTTTCTGGGGAGACTACTCAGCAAGAGGACAGAGTACACCTCCTCATGAACCAGCTGGTGCACGGGCTAGGAAACCAGAAGAGCACACACACACACACACACACACACACACACACACATACACACCCATAAGCAACTGGCTGATTCGGAGGACTCAGGGTAAAATAGCAACTGAGGTGAAAGGAATAGCTAGATCCTTAAGTTGTTTGATTGACTTTGCAGGCCTGGAGCTGGTGGACTGCACATCTATTTGGAGGATGGCAGTGTGCACTGTGGCATCTGTGGGGGATTCCCTTCTGTCTTGTTTTTGAAATCCAATATTTTGTTCGGTTTTACTGTTTTGTTTTGTTCCTGTTTCTGGTAACCTGAGCAACTATTTTGCAGATAACAATATTCAGTATAACAGCCATTGTTAAATTACTGTCATCTTGTTTTGAAAACCTATACAGCTATTGTCGTTCTGTTGTTGGTGTTGTTGCTGTCATTTTGCTTTTGTTGCTGTTTTTGAAGTTTGTTTGCATTTTGATTTTTCTGTTTTTCTCATTAAAATTTTTAAAAAGTGTACAATA
>RJWM01034991.1:0-19279 GCA_004363535.1 Dasyprocta punctata | reverse complement strand
CCTTTGTTTATTTCATTCTTTTACTCTTTCCGTGGGCTACAGTTCTCGTTTTAGATTCTTCTTGGGTCCAGAGGACCCATCTCCCTCTTTTTTCCTTCTCTCTGTTATTATATTAGTTTATATTCCAGCATTTTGATGGTATATTCAGGGAGCCTCCCTGTCACGGTGTCATCTGGGCGGCCATCTTGGAGGAAGTCCCTGGTGCATATGTATTTATGACTGTTAACTTCTTTTGTATTTTTCCCTTAATGAGGATGTAGTGACCCTCTTTGTTTCTCAGTCAGTCTTAGCTTAAAATCCACTTTGTCTGTAAATAGAATAAATACCCCTTCTTTTTTCTGAGTTCCTGTTTCTTGGAGTATTGTTTTCCATCTTTTGACTTTTAGTCTGTGAATTTCTTTTTGAATTAAATGTGTTTCTTGTATGCGGCATATTGTTGTATCTTGTTTCTTGTATCCATTGTTGAATCTGTTTTGCCAGTTTGTTTCTTTTGATTGGTGAATTGAGACTACATTGATTATCCTTTTCATGTTATTTTCCTGTTGTTGGCTTCCTTTCTTTCCCCTATGTTTAATTATTTCCCTTGCCTGGTAGGTTAATTCTGTTGGGTTTGATGGAGTTATCTCTTTAGAATGTCCTTCAAAACATTCTGGACTGCTAGTGTGGTGGTCACTCATTTCTCTAGGTGTACTTTGTCACAGAAGTATCTCATTTCTCACATTTGGAAGGGAGTTTTGAGGGGTACATCAATCCAGGCTGGAGGTGGTTTTCTTTTAGGGCTTGAAATACTTCCCTCCAAGCTCTTTGACTTAAGGGTTTGTGGAGAAATTGGCAGTGACTCTGATAGGGTTTTTTAAATAGACAGTTTGTTTCTTTTCTCTAATAGCTTTTAGTAGTCTGTTCTTTGTTGAATTTCTAAAATCTTGGCTGTTCTATACCTTGATGTAGATTTTTTTTTTGATCATGGCTAATTGAAGTTCTATATGCCTCACTTATCTGTAAAATTCTTTTGCCATGCTTGGGAAGTTTTCTTTCGTGACTTCTGTGAACAGGATTTTTTTATGACTTTTGTGTTATCTCCTGCTTTTTCATCAATTCCATCCATTTTATGTTACTCTTCTTTGCATCATCTAGCAGCTGTTGGATTGATATTTTTGTGGTCCCTTGCTATTTTTAAGAAATCTTTCTTTTCATGATCACTAACACAATCCTGTCTTCTGGGTCTGATAGTCTGACCTCACATTGGTTCATTCTACTGTGTGCACTTTCACTACAATATTTAATCCCCCAAGTATCTGATTGAATCAGTTTCATGGATTCCATTTCTTTCTCTGGCATTCATGGTTTTCATCATTTTATTAAGCTCCTCTTTTTTAAAAATTTTTCACTAACTGTGTTCTTCTTTAGGGTCATCATCTCTAGTTATCTGAGAAATTATTTCTGATTTGATTTTTTTCTAGAGCCTCATTCATTTGCTTTGTTATGTCCACCATTACCACTTCAGAGAGTCTAGGTGGGTGTTTTCAAATTGTTCCAGCTCATTGTCCCCTGGTTTTGCTTTTGGTGATCTAGAAGTCTGTGGTTGCATCTTTCTTCTGTGTCTTATTTTTTGTTTGCTTTAGTTTAATTCTTGCAATGATGCTTTTAACTTGCATATGTTAGGTAGTGTTATTGCTAGTATTGAGAACCCTTAGGAAATGACCACTTCTCCAAGATGTCTTGTAGCCATAGCTAGCTTTTGGGTTTTGAGTCTGTTGGAATGTCTTACATTTTCAGTTTATTGGGCATTAGAATTTGCTGCCTATTTGGCCCAACCCCTGGTTCTGTGGCTTTGCCCTACAGTAGTGTTTATGCCCCTCAGGCAATCTGTCTTGGCATACAAGGAAGAACAGCTCATTGGAACAATTATGTCACCTTCACTGAATAGTACAATCAGTATTAACAGTAGCATCAAACACACCCTGGAAAATGATAAATTGTGGTAAGTCTTAATTTGCCACCTTTAACCATATGAACAGAATTTGTAAGTATATAATCAAATCTAAAACAAATCAGAAAATTGTGTACAGGAACTATCCCTGCAGTATGTCGATTTTACCCTCCTGGGATAAAATCTAAAAGGAATTAGGGGGAAATACAGAGAAATAGAAGAAGACAAAGGGATTAGATAGAAAGAAGCCTGGAAGACAAAGGAAGATTATGATAACTTTGAGAACTGGTGAAGAAGACAAGAGGAAAAGAAAGAAGGAAGAAACAGGAACAAGAACAGAACAGCAACAACAATAAAAACTAGCAACACTGTTCTCTCTCATATAAAAGTAAGTAAATAAAAAGAAAAAATTGAAAAACAAATTTTAAAAAGTAAAAAAGCAAAGAAAGGAAGGCAACCAGAAAAAAAATACAAACTTCAAGGCAAGTTTCTGCTGTCATTGATTGACAGAGAGGCCAGACAGAGCCCAGATCTGTGCTGATTGATCCCAGCAAGCCAGCAGTAGAATCATTGCACCATGGTGGATAGTCACATAAAACCTGGACCTTTAGTTCCACTGAAGTTCAGGCTGCCTCTGGTTCCTGGCTGGGGGCTAGGACTTGAGTTTTTTAGCCTGGAACATTCCCAGTGCTTCCTGCCAACTTGAACTTGGCCGCTTGACCTCCTGCCCAGCTGATGTCAGTTGTGCCTCACCCTGACAACTGGAATAGCCAGATAGAGCCCACCTGCAACTGTTCTGAGTTCTGAGTTCAGTTGGCCCCTTTCCTCTCCTGGGGGGCATCTGAACCTGAATAACTCACCAGCCACTGCAATCTACTGTGTCCATTGCTCTGTTCCACTGGTGTGTTTCTCTGTGGAGGCTTCTGAGATTGTTGGTAGTCGCCATGCTTCTGTTGGTTCAAGCTACCCTTCCCATACCACAAGCCAGGGCTCAGGGAGAAGGGGCTGCTTGCCCTCTCCCTCTTCTGTGTGTGCTCCCTGTCTTTAGTCTCCCTGTGGACTCTTAATTCTTACTTCAGTTCTTTGCTGGATCCTGGGGACCCACTTTCCTCTTCCTCCTCTTGCTCACATTGCTGTATTCCAACATCTGAATTCCCAGTATCAGAGAGGCTGTTTCTTTGCTGCTAACCATTCCATCTTCTTCCCAGAAGTCTTCACCAGTGTGTGTGTGTGTGTGTTGCCTTTTTATCATAGTGCGTTTAACTGAGCTTAAATGATGTCAGTGATTTTGACTTGCATTTCCCTAATGATTAAGCATTTTTTCAAAAACTTATTTGCTATATATATGTCTTCTTTTGACAAATATCTATTCAATTCACTCAGGATTTTTACATATGACTTTTATTATTTATTTCTTGCCTTATTTTTTTGCTCATTTTGAGTTGTTTGAGTTCCTTATGTATTCTGGAAAGTAATCACTTGTCAGGACTGCCTCCCATTTTTTAGGTTGTCCCTTCACTCTGTTGATAGTTTCCTTTAACGTGCAGAAAGTTTTTAGTTAGGTGTAACTGCATTTGTCAGTTTTTGCATTTGTTGCCTCTGCTTTTTGTGTTATGTCGAAAACATGTTTGCCCAGCCCAATGTCCAGAAGCATTTTCTGTATGTTTTCTTCTATGAATTTTATAGTTTTAGGTATTGTAGTTAGAACTTTGATACATTTTGAATTTTTTATCTAGCTGAGAAAAGTGTCTAATTTCTTCCTTCTGCATATGGATATCCAATTTTCCTAGCACCATTTATTGAAGATATGGCAGTGTGTGTCCTTGTTGCATTTGTCAAAAATCAGTTATCTGTAAATAGATTGATTTATTTCTGGCTTCTCTATTCCGTTCGTTTGTGTATTTTTATGCCAGTACCATGCTGTTTTGGTGACTATTGCTTTCTTGATTTCCTTCTCAGAAATTTTATAATAAGGGTAAAAAAGTAGATACTAATTTTTTATTCTGCAACCTTACCAAATTTATCCATTCTGTTATGTCTTATGACTAGATGTCCCTCCAAAATCTCATGAAGTCTTGGGGTGGGGTTTTCCAAGGTGGCTGAATCTAGAATCTGTGATGTTGGAATTGAGGATATGTGATTAGTAAATGAGTCTACTGATTGGTTTGGCATACTTCTGGCTAGGATTAAGACTGAGTGCTACATCTGACCTAAGACCTGCATACAATATGACAGTCTTGTCTAGCCCTTTGTTTGTCTGCTTTTGCTGTCTTCCATCACTGTGAACTGTTGCCCCTCTGCTATGTGCCATGCCACCTTGGAGCCAGGCAATTATGAACTGACACCTCCAAAACTGTGAGCTAAATAAACCTTTCCTCTCTTAACTTTGAGCATTGGGTATATTGTCTCAGCAACAAGAAAAATAAGATAAGTTCTAACAGTTTTCTTTATTGAGCCTTAGGGTTTTTATGTATATGAAGTAGCATTCCCTGTTCTATAACTTTTAATTGGAGAATTTGATTTAAATTGAAGGTTATTATTGACATAGTCCTCTTATGTTTCCTGGTTTCTTTGAGTATTTTGCATTTCTTTGCTTCTCTCTTATTCATCCTTTTGCTTTGGGAGTTTTCTGCACTGATAAGATTTGATTCTTTCTCTTTTGTGTATTGGAACTTGTGAGTTTTGGATTTTTGTGTGTTTTTCATGTAGTTAGTATCCTTTCCCATCTAATGCAGGACTCCCTTGACCATTTTTTATCAACTTGTCTGTAGTGATGAATTTCCCATTTTTGCCTATCTTAGAAGTGATTTCATTTTCATTTCTGAAGGACACTTTTTCTGGGAATGTTATTCTTGGTTGGCAGTTGATGTTCTTTCAGTACTTCGAATATGTCATGGCATTCTTTGCTGGCTTTCTCTCTTCTTTCTGCTGAGATGTTTGCTATTAGCCTACTGGACATTTTTTATGTTAGTTGATATTCTCTTGCTGTTTTTAGAACTCTTTCTGTGTCTTACACTTTTAGCAGTTTAATTATATTATGCCTTCAAGAAGATCTTTTTCAATTGACTCTATTAGGGAATCCTTGGAACTGGCTTGACCTTGGAGAGTTCCCCCAAATTGGAGAGTTCTTAACAATTATTTTGTTGGATCTGTTTTTCTATACTTTTCTCTTTTTTTCTGGAACACTCCTAATGTTCGCTTGTTTCAGTGATTCCCATAAGCTTCAAAGGCTTTCTTTGTCCTTTTCATTTATTTAATTTTGTCAGACTGGATTATTTTAAAAGACTTGTCTCTCACTCAGAAATTGTTTTGTGTACCTGATTAACTCTCCTGTTAAGCCTTTAAACTGTACTTTTTTAATTATTATTTCACTTTTTGAGTTCTTTACTTCCAAGATTTCTGTTCCTTCTTATCTACTGAATTTCTCAATCATTTTATGAAGTGTCCTAATTGTAATGAATTGTGCGTTCAAATTTTTTGCATCATTAAGTTTCCTCAAAAGTCATTATTGTGAATTCTTTTTCAGGCATCTACCAGTTTCAAGCTTCCTTGGGATCTGTTGCTAGAGTTTCTTTGGAGGTATTATGTTACTTTGTTTTCTTATGGGTCTGCTTTCCCTATGTTGTTATTTATGCATCTGGTAGATGAGTTGCCTCTACAAACTTAATAGGGTGGCTTTTGTAGTTAAAAATTTTCTCTTGGTGATGTATATTGGCTTCGGCTCATAAGGGTGCTGTGATATAATGTCTGTGTAGTTTCTTTGGCTGTAATCAGTGCTGGCAGTGTCTGCTGGTGCATCAGTGGCCTGCACTGCAGGGGTTGCATCGTCAGCCTGAGATACAACAACCTCAGTCCAGGCTGGTTTGCTGGCAGCCTTCACTATGGTGCACCCAGCTGTAGGCGTAGAGCTTCTTGCCAGTTTCTGAGGTTTTTGTGACAGCACGGTCACCCAGTGTACCTGTGTGGGCAGAATGCAGTTTGCCCAGTAGCCAGTGGGCAGTGCTTGTAGGTGTCAGAGGTAGTGAGTGGGAGGTGGGGGCCGCAACTACACCAGTGACCCAGATCACCTGTTAGTGTCTGAGGTCTGCACAAGAGACTTTGCAGGACTCTGACGCTGACCTACTCCGGGAGGTCTGCCCAGCTGCCATGAGTGTGTGGGGAAGGCTGAGCACCTGCTTCTTAGGGGCTTGGTGGGCTAGCATTTGAGAACTGGCTGCATAGTTGCTTCTTGAGTTCCCTGAAGGGTGGATGAGGCCTTCCAGTTATTTCTGAGGGCCCTGGGCAGACTGAAACACTAGGGGAAGGCTGCCCAGTTGCTTTCTGGGGTTTAGTAGAGAGGGCAGGGCCACCTAAATTGTTATTCTCAGGGACAAAATGGGTTGTGCTTTGCTTCCCGGGCTGTGGGTAGTTGAGGTCACCTGGTTAGTTTGCAAGGCTGGGTCTTGAGTTGTGCTGGGAAGCTGCATAGGTGACAGGCCATTGGGAAAATCTTAAAATGGCCCCATGCCCCAGTCCTGGGTGGGGAGGGCACAGTGTGGGCTGGGCTCCTTCTTCCAGGCAAAGTGTTGATGTGGGGAGCCAGCAGGTCTCCAAAGGAGGCTCAAGGCTCTTGAGGCTTGTGGGCTTCTTCAGCAGTAGATGCTTCAGGTGTCTGTGGTGTGAGGACTGCTGAAGCCCTCCAGGTACCCGTTTCCTCCAGTTCATTGACTGTTAAATCTGTGTGTGTATGTCGAAATTCTCGAGTAATGGCGACCTTCCCTGGGTTGATACCAGTTTTATGCTCGTCTCCTGAAACAAGTCAGCACGGTTTGTTAATTTCCTCGGTTTGTCATGGTTTCTGTCATTTGCATGTTCTGTCTGTTCTTTGGTATAAACTGTCTGCATCTGATACATTTTGGATGAGAGGGTTCTGAGGCCTTTTCAGTTTCTTACATTGATTTAGTAAATTCAAGTTTTTAAACTACTGCTTAAACTCATTTTACTAATTTAGAAAATTCTATTTACTTAAAAGCTTGGTTATTTTACTTAGCTTTTTAAATTTATGTGGTACAAAGTTATATAATAATTACTTAAAATTTTTAAGTTTCCTTACCTGTTGTTACATCTTATTTCTCTTTTCTAGTGTTAATTTAGCCTTTTCACTAGTTATCTTAATAAAGGTAGCCAAGTTTTTGTGTGTTTATTGTTCTTCTCAAAGAATCCACCTTCAGTGTTACTAAATCATTATTTTTAAATGTTTATATATCATTAATTTCTACTTTTATATTTATTAATGTATTTGAACTTCAAATAAATTAAAGTTTTTTCCCCTCAACCTTTTATTATGAAAAAATTCATAAAATTTGAAAGTTAATGTAATGATTATATATTTTCTCATTAACTTGAGAAAAAAAAGCCAGACGTGGTGGTTCATGCCTATTATTCCAGTACTTGGTGGCTGAAGCAGGAGGATCACTGCAAGGTTAAGTTCAGTCTGGGCCGTATAGTGAGTCTCAGGCCAGCCTGGACTATATAATGAAACCCTGTCTCAAAAAAACCAAAACAAACACCTTTAGAAAACAAGTGTACTTTACCTCTAAATGTATATGCGTTTTTTATTGAATAATTTGAAAATAAGTTTCAAAGCCAGGCATAGTGGCACATGCCTGTGATTCCAGCACTTGGGAGACTGAGGCAGGAAGACTGCCATAAGTTTAGGGCCAGTCTGAGCTACCTAATGAGTTTGATGCCAGTCTGGACTATATAGCAAGATCCTGTTTCTGGAGAAAAAAAAAAAAAGTTAAAGACCTTAGCTAGCTCGCTGCTGAATAAGTACCTTATGTCTCTCTGTCTTCTTTCATAGAGCTATTAGACATTTTCTTTGGCATGAATTAATTCAGTTTCATTGTTAAAATGTTGATATATGTATACAATATGTAATAATCAAATCAGATAATTCGCATTTTCATCTCCTTATTTCTTTGTGTTTAGAGTAAATTCCTCTCTTCTAGTTTTTCATAAAGCACATAATTAGTTTGTTATAAACTATAATCATCTTACTCCACCTTTCAGCACTTACTCCTCCTTTCAGCAGTGTTTGGATACCCATTATCCAATCTATTAATATTTTTCTCATCTGCTCAGTATGTGCTTTACCACTGAAATACACCCCCAACTGTCTGTTAATCTTGCATCTCTTAAAAATAAGCACCTTTTCCTACATAACCATAATACATCAACTGCACGCAAGAAAATGGGCAGTTCCACTTCCCCCCTGTTTGTCATCACAGTGTCTTTTAATGCACTTTGTCTGTAAACGGGATCCAATGGTTCACACATTCTGTTTGGTTGTTAGATCTCTCTAGTATGTCTTAATAAAAAACAGTTCTTTTGTGGGTATGAGTTCATTCACTTCCCACACTCTTGCTCTTGTTTAACCACAATGACATCTTTTTCCTGAACCACATTGACTTTTAAGAATCAGGTATCATCTCATGGAATATTGTACAATCTGAATTTGTCTGAGTATTCTCTTACAGTGCTTAATTTTTTTTATCTTCTGTATTTTCTTTAATCTGTAAGTCATATAGAATATCTTGATTGGACTCAAGTTAAATGTTTTTGGCAAAAATACTTTATGAATAATATCGTGTGCTTTATATTGCACTCTGCCACACACAATGAAATGTTAAACTGTTGTTAACTGGTTGACGCTTAGTTTGTTTTCTTAATTCAGGTCACCACTTTCAAATCTCTACATTGTAAAACTGCCATTTTCTTTTGCATTTAACAGATAATCTGATGAGTGATTATATCAGCAAATGTGTGTTCCCACTCAGATTTCACTAGTATTTATTGATTTCTTTAGACTAAATCAGTTTTTCTTTTTCAAGTTACAGAATGCTAGTTTTCTAAGTCTTTCTTTTTTTCATTTTGGTGTTCTACGAAACCTTCCCTCATCAGTGAGGACTAAACGTATGTCTCAGTGCTCAAATTATCGCAAATTCAGCCTATTTTGGAACCTGTATTAAACTACCTACTTTGTCCTTTTGACATAACCCTATAATATCCCCTACCTTTCTGCCTAAAGATAATTTCCCAGGATGAAATTAGCCATTCCTTCAGAAAGTCTTGGTTCTTTTTGTAGATGAATGGAATGTAGATGTCTATCTCTCTGTGCTAAATTCATTTCTTCTAGGCCTTAATGACTTCTAATGCCAGGAAATAATAGATGAATGAATTACTGGAGGGTTGAGTGGGTTGAATAAAATAAGTAGTGGGTTTGTATTGATGTTTTGAGTTCAATTGTGGCATTATAAGATTTTTATTAACTTCTTTGATTTGATAATTGCATCTTCCTTCTCTGACAATGAAAATCTTACTTCCTAAAAATATAAACATAATTGATTTTCTCTACAGTCCAGATAAAGTGAATATTTAAGTGCAGATATAAGATGTCCTATCATCAACAAAACCACTAAGTAATCTTTAAAACACCATTGGCACTTTTATATGCTTACAGTATATCTGCATAGAGTGAAAATCAGGGTGCTTAGCTTTCAGTTGCATATTTAAGTAAGTTCATTTGTTTCAGTTTATTTTCAATTATGGATGCAGAGCTTTCATTTTCAATGTAATTTCATTTAAATTTGGAAAACATTTATAATTTTACATGGTTTAAAAGTTAAAATTATATAAAGAGGTACACTCCAAAGTTTCATTTTTATCTCTATTCTGTCTAACCTGTTTATCCTCTTGCTGTGATTGAGAAACACCTTTATTAGTTTCTAGTTTATCTTCGTAGTGTTTGTTTGGGTAAAAATAAGTGTGTGTCTGTAGGTACACATGTGTATGTATATGACACCTGGTGACTTTCTTGTTTCCCTATCTTCCTTACTCTGTTCCTTGCTTTGCTTTTTCTCTGGAAATATTAGAATTCACTCCCATATAGTTTGGTTTGGTTTTTTGAAGCAGGGTCTGGCTATGCATGTGGGCCTTGAACTCTCAACAATCCTTTTGCCTCAGCCTCCCCAGTGCTGGGATTACAGGCATACGCCACCACACCCAGATCTTTGATTCTTTTTTGTACTTACACATTACTTTGTTGTGTTGATGGAGTAAGTTCTATTTGACAGTACTTTTTTGAGGTCATTTAGGTTGTTTCCAATCTTGCCTTTAGATGTGATTCCACAGCACACAAATTTGTACATATGTATCACAAGGATTAATTCCAGATTTGAGGCTTCTTGGTCACAGAATCAGTGCATCTATGATATCATTAGATGTTCCCAAAATCCTCTCCCTGTGGATGAACTAATGTTAAATTTCCATTAGTGACACATAAGAGCACATATTTTTTCATAATCTTGTCAAATATTTTGCCAAACTTTCAAAATGTTGCTAGGCTGACAAGTGAGCTATGACATCCCAATGTAGATCTTTCTGTTCTGTTCTGTTCTTTTTCCTTGCAGCACTGGGCATTGAACTCAGGGCCTTCACACTGAACTATATGCCCAGTCTTTTTATTTTGGGCCAGTATCTTTATTTTTATTTATTTATTTATTTTTTGAAGCACAATTTTACATTTCTTACAGTAGGAAAAGAAACATGCTCTTCAGAGCAAGCACAATTCAATTGGAGCAGGGTCTTTCTAAATCACTAAATTGCCTGAGCTAGACTTAAACTTGTGACTCTGCCTCAGCCTCTAAGTGACAGAATTACAGGTGTGAGCCGTTATGCCTGGCTTTATTTTTAACAGCTTTATTGAGATATATTTTTTTGTGTACTATGCAGTTTACCATTTCAAGTATATAATTTGATAGTTGTTAATGTGTTCACAGAATTGTACAGCCATACCAGGGTCGATTTTAGAACACTGTCATCACCCCAAAAAGAAATCCATTGCCATTTGCTTCCCATTTCCTCTCTTAACTCTCTCCCCCATCCCTAGGCACCCACTATACTACTCTCCATGTCTAGTGAGTTGCCTGTTCTCCACATTAAATGCAAATGAAATCATTTGTGTTCTCTTTCACCTAGCAGAATATTTTCAAGGCTCATCTATGCTGCAGCATGTAGCAGTGCTTATTTCCTTCTCATTGCAGAATGATGTTCTGCTATATGGGTATACACCGTATTTTATTTATCCACTCATCAGCTAATGAATGTTTGGGTTGCTCCTGTATTTGGCTACTCTGAATAGTGTTGCTATGAATATTCATATATAAGACTCTTGTGTGTAACTTAGCTTTTTCATTTCTTTGTGATTTCTAAGTAAAGGTAGAATTGCTGGGTTGCCTGGCAACTCTTAAAACTTTTGAGGAACTAACAAATTGCTGGGCACCAACCTGTATTCCCATCAACAGTGTTTAAGAAAACCAATTTCTCTATATCCTGGCAAATGCTGTTATTGTCTGTTTTTTTAATTTCAACTGTCCAGAGGATGTGAAGTGCAATTTCATTGTGATTTCTATCTGCATTTCCCTGACTAGTGACATTAAGCATCTTTTCATGTGGTTATTGGCCATTTGTGTATCTTTGAAGAAATGTCTATTCACATCCTCTGCTCAGTTTTTAATTTGTTGTTTTTATTGTGTTGTAACCATTCCTTTTATATTTATTTATGTAAATTCCATAGCAAAGACAAAATTTCTACATAAATTTTCTCCAATGAGAGAATTGTATGAGGTGTCATTTCTTTTTCTTGATTGTGTCCTTTCAATCACAAAATCTTTATTTTTAAATTTTAGGTGCTAGGGATGGGACCCAGGCCCTTGCACATGTTAGACACACACTCTACTTTATGAGCTCTATCCCCAGCCAAAAAAGGTTTTAATTTTGACGAAGTCTCATTTTCTAATTTTTTCTTTTTTTTTTATTTATGCTTTTAGTGTTATAGCTATGATGGTTTTACAAACCCAAGGTCATGATGATTTATTTATATTTTTTTCTGAAAGATTATAGTTTTAACTCTTACATATGGGGCTATGAAATTAATTTTGAGTTAAATTTCTTATGTGATGTAAGGAAGGAATCTAACTTCATTCTTTTGAATGTGAGTATTCAGTTGTCCCAGCACTATTTGCTGAAAAGCGTTTTTCTCTATTGAATTGTCTTAGAATCCTTGCCGAAAATCATTTAACCACAGTTGTTATTTCTGGACTTTCAATAAGCATGCCTTTATTAAATACAACTCAGGTTGCGTTAACGGAAAGATCAGGTTTATAGACTCTGCCCATCATACCACTTAATGAACTGGGCTCGTTGGAAATGTGAATGGGTGATAGGACATCCTCTAACCCCAGCTGTGTTACTTTTAATTTTCCTCTCACATACAGTGCAAGCTTCTTAGGGCATTCAATATGCTTTTTAATATTTAAAGAAATAAACTTTCTTGTCCAATAAAATTTCCAAACACAAGCCAACATCTTAGTGCGTGCATCACATGCACACGTTGTGTGACCTCCATTGTTTCGATTGCTTTGCCACTATCCATTTCCCAAGCCACTCAGCACTATTAAGATGCACTGTTTAACTACCTTGGGAATTCTGAATGTATCTTCTTAATAGGAGCCGGAAACGCTGGGCAAGTAGCTGGATGTGCTTATTGCTGTTTAGAATGAACTTAAAACTCTACTTGTTAAGTAACATAAAAAGAACAAAGACTCTGTGATGATCTTTATCTTATAGTTTGGTTTATTTGTTGTTTCTGTTAATATTCTGAGCACTTTGCACTACATGCATAATGCACACTTAATTAGTTTTCATCACTTAATAACATCAATATCTTTAATCTCCAATAATTAAAACAAATTTGCCAGTTGCAACTGATGAGTGTGTCATATTGGTGAAATTCTTCATGTAATTGTTTCCTTTGCCTTTCTCTACAAGTCTTTAATCCTTTTCCCTGCTACAATTGTTTCAGTGTCTGTCATATTACAGTGAACATTCATCTCCATTTTTATAGTAGCACAGTTCATAATACCTAAGTCTTGGAATCCACCTGTATCTCCATCAACAGATGAATCAGTAAGAAAATGCGATATTTATACACAATGGAGTACTACTCTGCCAAAAAGAGAGATAAACTTGAGGCAATTTTAGGAAAATGAATGAACCTTGAGACCATAATGTTAAGTAAAATAAATCAGACATACAGGCTTAAATAAGTCATAGTTTCTCTAATATGAGAAACTCAAACTATAAATAAAGCACAAAATAAAAGATAGATAATAGAAGTAAGGAAATAGATCTTTTTCAAATGAGAAGGAAACCAAGAGATGGAGGGAAGGAGAAGAGGTGAAGGAAAAGGAACGGAAAAAGAATTAAAGGTGTATTATGTACAGGCACAAACTTCACACAAGGCATGTAAACATTATGTACTGCAAACATGTACTAATAAAAGAAAATTTTTAAAAAATGTTGTGGTGCTACTCAATAATACTAGAGGTATTCCTGGTGTTTAAAGAGATAAATCAATTTAAAATTTTGGATTATAAGCCCTTCTTCGTATGCCTCTATCAAAAATGTTACATGTTGACTCATGCCAGCAGCAAAAATGTTTTAAAAGTGGTACTAGCCTTCAAATCTTTCATAAGACTAACACAGTAAGTTAGTGATCCTAAGTCACTAACTCGTAACCTGCAGTTGCATGCTGTGTTTGTGTATATAATTAGGTATTTGGACAACATCAGTAAATATTAGATGGGATCAGCTAAATTTATATGCACAAATAGGATGTGTAACCAGATAAGCCTCCAAATTGCTGTCATCTTGTCTGCTAACTGCTACTGAGCAACTTTATTTGGTTTGCAGCCCAAATGTTACTTTTGAAAACTGGTAATTTGGATTTAAAAATCCAAATAGTTCAAAAAAGTTTAATTAACTCAGCGACTATTCGTATATTTATAAGCTGCTTATCATCTTCATTTATAAAATGCAAGGTGTCTGCTTCATTTTCAGCATGAGTAGTGTTATCCTCCATAAGCATGTGTTTGAAATACTGCAGAACGGGTGACTGGAAAGTTTGCAGAAACTGCTTCTGTTCTGAATCTGTACCAGTCCCGTCTAGTGGCTCCTTCATTGCCGACAGTTCTGCATTGTCAGTCTCACTATGATAAAGGCCCTTACAGTCACCGTTTTTCCCCAACATCAGTATATACTTATTTTTATCACAAATTAGCATGCTTATGGCAAATGGATATCCTTCAGACTTAAAAAATGCATAGTATAAAGATGAAGATGAAAGCATCCATAATTCTACCCAGATTAAGTCACTGTTCACACTTCAGTTTATGTGCATTTATGTTCTTCTCTGCTTGCTCACATATATATTTAAATTTATGGTGAATTAAAGATGGGATAATGAAATATTGATGCTTTGTAGATTTTATTTAAAAATTTAATACCACGTGTCATGGTATTTTTCCATGCTTATAAATATGATTCATGTAATCATTTTTAATGATGGCGTAGCATTCTGATCTGTTGCTCAGTATCATTTATTTAAGGCAGTCTGTAAATACCTACTTAGGATTTCTTTCCCAGCCATAACAGGCAGTATTTATTGAGTTGTTACTAAGTTCTTGGCAATGTTCTAAGTAGTTTTAAGTATTTGCTTCTTTTGTCCTCAAGACCCCATGAGGTAGGCACTATTATTATCTCTACTTTGTACACGAGGCACTGAAGCACAGAAAGTTTAACTTGCTTGAGTCACACGGCCAAGAGAGGCTGGAGTCAGGATTCTGAATCCAGACAGCCTGGCTCCTCAGTTCCAATCTCTTAATCTCTGCTCTCATTGCCGCTCCCATGAACATTTGAGGGATTGTTCTTGAACATACTTTTTTCACACTTAACCAGTTATTTTATTTTATTTTTTTATCTTTTATTTATTTATTTATTTTTGGTTGTACTTTGAGAAGTAGGCTGGCTTGGTAATGGGGAATTCCGTGCCCCCGAACAGTGGCACCAGTTCCTATTGGGAGCTGCTTTACCAATAGATGAGTGTGTCCCCTCCCCAGGCCCTCTCTGGTTAACAAGTGAAATTTCAAACGTTTTTGCTCATTTGGTTGTTATAGCATTGAATATGTAAAAATCATGTTTTCCCATATAGTTATTCATTTATAAATTGTCTTTTAACATTTTCCAGTTTTTCTAAGCTTATATGCTCATTTTATTGCTGATTATGAATCTCTTTTGTAGTACAACTATTAATCTCTTGTTACAGATTAGAAATATAACCAGCTGATAATGTAGTTTTGAATTTTATAATCCTTGTGTTTTTGGCATGTGGAAGTTGAAAGCTTTGATCAATCCTATTTACCACTATCCTTAAAAGGTCTTTGAACTCAGATATATAAGCCTATTTATTAATGTTGTCATTTGGTATTTTTACAGTGTGCTAAAAATTTCTAAATCTTGAATATATGTGGAAATTAATTTAGAAAAGATGCAATTTAGGAAGTCTTTAAGCTTGGGAAAACACAGAAAATTTCAAAGTATACATCAGAAACCATATATAAATCATATCACTTAGATGTAACTTAAAATTTTTACTTTATTTTATTCCATCTTTTTCCTAATGTGTATTTTATCTTTTACAACTTATCAATGTTTTATATCTCTTTTTAATTTTTTAAATAAAATTTTATATAGTGTTTCCCATGTCTCTTAAATCCTATATGTCGCATCATGTGTATGTACATTCAGCTAGGACTTCTTATATAGAAGGTAACAGGCAAGACATTCTTCTCTTCCCCACTCATCTCTTTATCACGGTAGATCCAAACCATGTTACCACACTCACACTTTTATAGATTTAAAAAACTAAAGTGTAGAATATACTGTGCTTTAGGATGATGACAGGACCAAAATGGAACTGATATTTATTTGTCAAATCCAATTGAATCTCAGAACAATCAGATATTTTTAGAGAGAATCCAAATGAGTGCAGAAAAATTTCTACATAATCATTGTTGCCTAGTGAGATGGATAGAAGTATTAGACTGAACCATATGAAGCAGTCACTTTTCTAGCTTAAAATGGCCAAATATTGTAGTTTCACATAAGTCAGTCTTGTGTGACTGTTGTTCCTTGAACTAAAAACATGAGTTTGTATAACATAAGAAGTTAGGTATATTTCTAAAGATAATACCACAGATTATTCACTAGATGTCCAACTATTTGTTTCTAATACTCATAATGATTTATACCTTTATATGAATTGTATGTAGTCTTCCTCTGGATAGTCTGTGTCAAGGGTAAACTTTATTATTCTGGTTAGTGTTAATGATGCTCCAGCCTTGGCTTTTAAAATAACATGAATCAGAAAGGATTCTTTTACATTGGTCTCACTGAAGATCTGGCAGGAGACTAAGATCTGCAGATGGTTGCACAGCTAGCCAGTTGCCTGTGTGTATTATGCAGTCATTCGCTCATCCTTCATTGATGCATTTCATGCCCCGCTAGAAGATGCCTGAAACTGCAGACAGCATGAAACCCTAGGTATATTATTCCTAAACATACATAATTATGATGAGTAGTTCATAAATTAGGCTGCAGATTAACAACCATAGGTAATAATGAAGTAGAACAATTTTAACAGTATACTGTAAGGAAAATTTGTACTTTGGAGCCATTATTAAGTTACTTGAACACAAGCATTATGAAAGCCTGGCAGTCAGTCTGAAAAATGAGATAACTACTAATGACTAAGGGTGCATAGTGTGTACAGCGTGGATACCCTGGACAAAGGAATGATTCACCTTCTGTGCAGGACAGAGTGGAACAATGACAAATTTCATCACACTGCTCAGAATGACACACAACTTAAAGTTTATGAATTGTTTATTCCTAGAAGTTTTCATTTAATATTTTTGAGCCATCATTGACCATAGGTAACTGAAACCATGGGAAACAGAACCATGGATAAGGGCAACTATCATATAAGAGATTAATAATCAAACATATTAGAAAATATCCATTGTAATTTGTATTTTTTGTTGAACACAATAAATGATGGGATAAATATGTCTGAAGTGAAAGGGAGTATTTTGAGGGGAATTAATGGCAAATGTCTTTACTGTGATAATTTGTATTTTTTTATTTTATTTTAAAGATAGTAAAATCCAATAAAACATAACAGAACAAAGTCAATCAAAACAAAGTGGTAGAACTGGTACAGAACTTCAAAGAAAGATATTATGAAAACAATAGCTACTATAGTATATGTTGTTATTTTCAGAATAGTTGACCATTCCAACAGGTATAGTAAAATTAAACCAAAAACAAAACACAATAAAACCAATAAAAACAGAATATAAAATAAAGCAAAGAAAAATTAATCAGAATAAAGCAACACAGTGAGAACAATATTGAGCCTCAAAGACAAGACAGAAGAGAATCCCCCATATTTGCTGCGTTGCCTACTGTCATCTTCCAAAGAGATGCTCAGGCTGCCAGCCCCAGGCCAGCAAAATCAACGAAATGATACTAGCATTTAGCTGCTTTATGTACCTTAGTTGCTATCAATTTAACCAGACCTCCGAACCAGCAGGTTGCTTGTGAGGGGGTGGGGGGTGTTGTCCTTGATTCTTAGCCTGCACACCGGTAGGCATACCATACAGGAGGCACATGTTTCTCTTCCTGGGGTCTTCCAGTCACGCTGTCCCCCGGAAGACAGACTAGTTGTCCTCTGGTTGGAGCCACTCTGACAGCAGGGTGAGTTCTCCAGAGGCCCATCTCTTTCTCTTGCTGGAGTCCAAACTGGTCGCACAGTCCTCTGGAAGGCAGACTAGTGGTCTTCTGGTTGGAGCCACTGTGACCCAGCAGGGGTACTGTGATAATTTTTTAAAAATTTAAATATTCACTTTTCTTACTATGCTTCACATATCTGGCTAGCAATAAAAACATTCTATAGTATACTAAAAGACAAAAGGCACAAGTTGATGAGACAGAATGTACATCAGAACCTGACTCAAATAGGTAGGGATGTTGGAATTATCAAATCGGAGATTTAGACCAATTATATGATTATGCTAAGGGTTCTAACAGATAAACAACATTCAAGAACAGATGGACAATGTAAACAGAAAAAAGGAAATTCTGAGGAAAAAAAGCAATGTTATAAATAAAATACACTAACAGAAATGAGTGCCTTTAGGACTCTTTTGCTTTGGGTTTGAGTCCTTTTGGAGCTAAGTACTTTAGGCAGGTCACTTACATTGGTTCAGCTTTCCTCAAATATTAAAAAGGAGGATAAATATATTATCTCAAAGATTCTTACGGTTTATAATATTCTAGTAATGATAACAAACTTTGCATAACCCTCATTCATTCAGCAAGTATTTATCGAGTACTTACTCTATGACAGGTACTGTTTTATGACTAAGAAAGGATGATGAGGTAGTGAAGACCTGGGTGGAGATAGCATTTCTCTAGTGGTGACATTCTGCTTGAGATATAAAGTACAAGAAGTGAGCCCAGCAAAGAGCATATGTACAAGCAGGCCAGAAAATACTCCAGAACAGTAGCAACTCTGGCATCAGACTGACTGGATTCTGGTTTCTCCTTAGTGAGTGCTGGGATTATCTTTTAAGCCTTTCTGAGTTTTAGTTTCTTCATCTGTAAAATGAGGTTAGCTTTAATATTTTCCTTATTGAGATCGGAGGATTAAATGAGTTGATATGTACACCTCTACATAGTATTCGGTAGTGTTACCTTTTATCGTTTTTGATTGTTTTTCTATATAAGGGAAATATTTATACCTGAAAAAATTAAAAAATGGGGATAAGGTTGGCATGTTCCTGAATAAAGTATTTTGGCAAAATGGTAGGCAACACACACAGGCATTGTTTACACATTTCTGCCAATCAGAGTTGCCCTTATTTTCTCATCCCCACCTACCAGAACATTTCTGTGCATCTATCTGGTAGCCATCTTTTATCACCAAGCCTTGTTTGATCAGTTCGACACATGAGCTCTTCATCCTGTCTTAGAAAACAACAGGAACCTGGGATTCAGACCTGAGGTCAAGTGCTATCTTTGCCACTTAAAAACTATGCCATTTTGTCTTAGTCACTTTTTTTAGTTGCTGAGACACAATACCTGTTGCCCAAAAATTGAGGGAGGAGACTTTTATTTTGACTCATAGTTTTAGAAGTTTCAGTCAATTGTTAGCAGGTGGAAGTGTAGAAACAACATGGTGGAAAGACCACAGAAAAACTGCTCACATCATGGCAGCCAGGGAGGGAGATGTACACTTCTACATCCTGCCACCAAAGGCTCACCTCCAACTGGGCCTTACCTCCTAAGAGCACATTTAGCTCTGAATTCATCCGTGTATAAATCACCCCTTAGATCAGCAGCCCCATG
>RJWM01034990.1:0-19381 GCA_004363535.1 Dasyprocta punctata | reverse complement strand
TTGTCTTCTACAGAAACGAAGCTCTAGATGAAATCTGTTTTAAAATCTGTGCCTGTAACACAGTTCGTGATATACTGGAAGGTAGAACAATTAGTGTTCAGTTTAACCAACTATTATTTCTTAGACCTAATAAAGAAAAAATTGACTTTCTCCTGGAGGTAAGACGTTTTTCCCCTTTGACGTGTACTTTGGCTTTAAGCGTGCCAGTGAGCTCTTCCTTGCCAAATGCAATGCCCCCTCCTGCCTTTACCTGACTTCCTTCCCGTGCCTGTCGTGGTCGTCACCCACCTTGACTTGCTGCTGTGCTCGTCTGCCTGTCTTCCCTACAGCTCATTTCAGTTTTCCTCGCTGTGTTTCTTGTGCTTTCTTTCGTGGCTTCTCCTTGCTCCTTCAGTACTTTTGCTGTCTTAGTGTTGTGTTTACAGAACTTTTGTGCTTGGCTCACTCATCATCTTGTGCCATTTTTCATTTTCATCCAAAGCTTCAGTTCCCACTTCAGTCACCTGTTCACCAGAAACTCTCAAATCCTGTGGCTAGCCTGTCATGTGAGCGGCAGAATCTGTGTTTCTGCTGCATCTCTTTGCCTCTATAACAGTTTCGATGTAATGGGCACGGAGAGAAGTACACGAAGCAGAAATAATACCTTGGAGTTCCAAAAATACTGCATTGCCAGCATTCTTGAAGCCCTTCTTGCTCTCTATTCCAAACCCTTCTCCTTCCCCTTGAGGGGGAAAAGACAGCCCTGTCTTTCTTTCGTGGTAATCATTTCCTTGTTTACCTTTCTAAGTTCCCTGAAAACATGTTGTTTGTGAATTTCACATAAATGGAATCATACAATATGTATTCCTCATCTTTCCCTAAACTATACTGTGTTTGTGAGAGTCATTGAAGTTTTAATTTTTTTCATTGCTATAAAGTGTTAGAACCTAAAGGACTATGTAAAGTTTATCCTTATCATGGTGAACTTTTGTGTTGCTTATAGTTTTGGGCTATTTTTCTGTTAGGAGTATTTGCACATGTATCCAGGTGTATAGTTATACCACTTTGTGTTATATACCTAGAGAAAGTTTATTTATAACAATATCAAAGTGGTTTGTACCACAAACAAACAAGTGTTTACATGTCAGTATCCTTCCCAATGCTTGATACTGTCTGATAAGGCTGTGTGATGATTAAGGTATAACTTAACCTTAAAGTTTGGTTTTTGTTTTTGTTTTTTTGGTACTGGGAATTGAGCTCAGGAGCTCACACTTGGCAGGCAGGTGCTGTGCCACTGACCTATATCCCTGGCCCTTAGGGTTTTTTTGTTTGTTTGTTTGTTTGTTTTTTTGCGGCACCGGGGATTGAACCCACAGCCTTGCGCCTGCCAGGGCAGGCGCTTAAGGCTCTGAGACAAACTTCCGGCCCTGGTTTTTTGAGGCAGGGTCGCACTATGTAGCTCAGGCCGGCCTTGCGCTCGCCGTTGTAGCCCAAGCCGGCCTCGAACTCACAACGCTTCTCCTACCTCAGCCTCCCGAGTGCTGGGATTAAAGGCGTGTGCCACCACGCCCAGCTCCTTAGGGTTTTTTTAATTTTTAAAATTTTTTATTTTTTTATTTAAGAGAAAATGGACACAGAAAAGAGAAACAAAAAGCAAAAGAGCCAAACAAACAACAACAGCAAATCCGATACGATAACATTATAGGTTTACAAAGTGAGATGGTTGGAATTTGACAGTAGTTGTAATATTGCATATCATTATCTTCAAAGGGGTTGTTCAGATTAACAGAAATAGACATGTAAAATTGATCTAATCATATGAGTATTAACTGTTCTTTTTCAATAGCAAATGCATTTAGTAATATAGTCGTTTTAACTATCTTATGTACACCTATTTATAAACTTATGTCTTTTTCCTTTTCCCTTCCTTCTTTCCTCTTCCCCTTAGAATACCTCTTGTTGTCTTTAAAATAACTGCCCATATCATTGGGCCTAATATAATCAAACAAAATAGTTCAGAGTAAAGCCAGTAAAAAATAAAACAATGGTCACAGAAAAGAGAAACAAAAAGCTAAAGGGACCAACAAACAACCACAGGGAATCCGATACTGTAACATTATAGGTTTACAAAATGAGATGATTGGAGTTTGACAGTGGTTGTAACATTGTATATCATTACCTTCAAAGGGGTTGCTCAGATTGAGGGATATAGACATGTAAAATTGATCTAATCATATGAGTATCAACTGTTCTCTCTCAATAGTTAATGCATTTAGTAATATAGTTATTTTGACCATCTTATGTATGCCCACTTATAAATCTATGTCTTTTTCCGTTCCCCTTCCTTTTTTCCTCCTTTCCTCTTAGGGTTTTTTAAAAAAAGAATATAGTTCCTTGTAAGTATTTTTTTTTTTTTTTGTAAGTCTGTTTTTACCAATTTTAACTACAGTACTGCAGTTTGAGTTGTCAGTTTGACTTTTTAAATTACTTTTTCAGAAGCTCTTAATTTTAATATAGTCAAACTTAACAGTGGTAATTGTTTCTGGATGTTGTACAAGAAAGCTGTATTTTTCCTGAAGTCATGAAGACAGTCTTTTAAAGCTTTGTATCATACTCTTTCCTTCATATTTAGATGTTTTTTTTTCTGTTTTGTTTTTGAGACAGGGTCTTGCTATGTAGTTCAGGCTGGTCTTGAACTCACTGTGTAGCCCAGACTGACTTCAAACTTGGCAATTCTTTTGCCTCAGCCTCCCAAGTGCTGAGATTACTGGTGTATACTACCACACCCGGCTATATTTAGGTGTTTTAATTGAAAAAAACTTCAGTTTTTATGTTCAGGTGAAATTAGGAATCCGATGTAATTTTTCTTTTCCATGACTACCCATTTGAATAGCACAATTTATTGAATAGTTATATTGAATAGTTACTAATTTCTAGACTACCCATTTGAATAGCACAATTTATTGAATAGTTACTAATTTCTAGGACTACTTTTGTTCCAAACCAAATGTGAGCTTATTGCTGAGCCTGTTTGTGTGTGTGTATAGAGATGGAACCCAGGGCCTCTTGCATATACTGTGCCACTGAGCCACCTGGACTATGTTTTTTTTTTTTTTTTTTTTTTTTTTTTTTTTTTTTTTTTTTGTGGTCCTGGGGATTGAACTAGGGTGTTTGCCTGAGCTACATCCCCAGAGCTCTTTTTATTTTTTATTTATTTAATTTAATTTTATTTATTTATTTTTTTTGTGGCACCGGGGATTGAACTCTCAACCTCGCACCTGTCAGACAGGTGCTTAAGTCACTGAGCCAAACTCCCAGCACTGGTTTTTTTGAGGCAGGGTCACATTGTGTAGCTCAGGCCGGCCTTGTGCTCGCATTGTAGCCCAAGCCGGCCTCGAACTCACAACGCTCCTCCTACCTCAGCCTCTGGAGTGCTGGGATTAAAGGCGTGCACCACCACCCCCGGCTATGTTTTGTATTTTCATGTGTAAATGTTAGACCCAGATCATCAAATTCTAAAAATAAGCTTGTTGAATTTTTGTTGGGCATTGCATGTTAAAACCAATTTGGGTAGAATTTATAAAATTGAGTGTTCTAATCAGTGAACTGGTGTAACTCTTGATTTATTTTGGCATTGTGTAGTGTTCTTCAGAACTTTTTATTTCCACATAAATTTTAAATTTTTTATTTTTATTTTTATTTTTTTTGGCACCGGGGATTGAACTCACAACCTCGCACCTGCCTGACAGGCGCGTAAGCTGCTGAGCCAAACTCCCAGCCCTGGTTTTTCGAGGTAGGGTCGCACTGTGTAGCTCAGACCAGCCTTGCGCTCGCGTTGTAGCCCAAGCCGGCCTCGAACTCACAATGCTCCTCCTACCTCAGCCTCCCGAGTGCTGGGATTAAAGACGTGCGCCACCACGCCCGGCTCAATTTTAAATTTTTTAAATCAGCTTTATTGGTACAATTTAGCTATACACATAATGAGCATATTCATTATATGCAGTTTGTACTCATATATATATATTTTTTTGGTACTGGAAATCGAACTCACAACCTCATGCTTGCCAGGCAGGCGCTTAAGCCACTGAGCTAAATCCCCGTCCCTGTATCTATATATGGTTTGCCTTGATAAATTTTAAATATTTTTAAAGATTTTTTTTAAGATTTGGACCTGAAAATGGCTTATGCATTGATACAGAGATGTAATTTAACATTAAGAATTTTGTAGATGTCTCGGGAGGCTGAGGTAGGTGGAGCGTTGTGAGTTCGAGGCCGACTTGGGCTACAGTGCAAGCGCAAGGCCGACCTAAGCTACATAGTGCGACCCTGCCTCAAAAAACTAGGACTGGGAGTTTGGCTCAGTGGCTTAAGCGCCTGTCTGGCAGGCGTGAGACTGTGAGTTCAATCCCTAGTGCCACAAAAAAAAAAAAAAAAAAAAAAAGAATTTTGTAGATGTCAATTTTGGTAATCTCTTAAAATTATCGATAACTTTTCTTTTTAACCATTAATTTTTATTTCCTTGTCTTGTTCTCTTGTAAATATTCTTACTAAATTTTGCAGTGCCAGGGTTTGAATGTAAGGCATTTGTTACTTGTTCTTTTTTGTTGAAGCACTAGGGATTGAACAGACTTTGTGCCTGCTAGCCAAGTGCTCTTGATCACTGAGTGACAACCCTAGTTCTTTGTAAGAGCTTTTGATGACTAAAACAGAGATTTGAGACAGAGTCTCTCTCAGTTCTCTGTTTTCTGGCCTCAGATTTGGAGTTCTATTGCAGCCTCTTAAGTAGCTGGGATTACAGACATTTGCCATTGCACTCAACTTTTCTTGTTCTTGATATGCTGTGACCTCTAGTGCAGTGTTGTGGAAGTGATGTAGTGAGCTTCCTGAAAGTAAGACCTGGTCTTATATTAATTTTTGCTCCAAAAGATGCAGTAGGGCTTATTTTCAGGGAATGTCTTATTTTTTCATGTACAGCAATCATTCTTGTTCAGCCATCCACATTTATTCAAATACAGTCATGTCTTGTTCTGGAACGTCATCATAACTCTCCAAACCCTGAATTCCATCCTGAGTTTCTTGTGATTGTATTTCTTGTGGAACCATTGGCTTCAGTCTCTTAAGTCCAGTCTGAGCTCTCCTTATTCGAGCGCTGCTTGTCCTGCATGTAGCCTGCTGGTAGTGCATTGCCAACACAGCTGTCAGTGATTTCATCCCTGGAACTCTTCACCCAAGTCATGACTTGGCCAGGCTTCACATGTTTCCATTAAACCTGGTGTTAACTGAAGACTGAGACAGGGGTGGGAACAAAATATGATGACAGTTAAGAATGATGGTCCACACAAAAACATGAAAAACCGCAGGCACCAAAATTCAGAAGTGTTTCTTTACTTCACAGGAGTACAGTAAATACATCTGCTACAACACATAATGTATTCATTCAGTTGTGAAGATTGATACAGGATTCAGTTTTATCAATGATTATGGAGCTATCCTGTTTTTGTCTTTTTTCTTGAGTTGATTTTTTTTTTTTTTTTTTGTGGCACTGGGGATTGAACTCACAACCTCGCGCCTGCCAGATAGACGCTTAAGCCACAGAGCCAAACTCCTGGCCCTAGTTTTTTGAGACAGGGTCGCACTGTGTAACTCAGACCAGCCTTGTGCTCACAGTGTAGCCCAAGCTGGCCTTGAGCTTGCAACGCTCCTCCTACCTCAGCCTCCTGAATGCTGGGATTAAAGGCGTGTGCCACCACGCCCGGCTTGGGGAGTTATTTTCTCAGGATTTGAGTACTTCATTAAAACTTTTAAATTTTTTTTTTTAAAATCTCTAAGTATTATTGTTTGTCAGTATTAATCTTTTTATTTTATTTTATTTTATTTTTTTGTAGCACCGGGTATTGAACTCACAGCCTCGCGCCTGCCAGGGCAGGTGCTTAAGCCACTGAGCCAAACTCCCGGCTCAGTATTAATCTTTTTAATGTTTATAGCACTTACAGATATCCACTAGTTCATGTTTTTAATTTTTCTAAACTCAAGGTGAAATTCACATATGATGCATTTAGTTACTGTATGTTAACACTTCTTTTCTCCGTTGGCTCCATGGTACATGTACAGTGCATCCCTGTATGTGAATAACCTATTGTGAAAGGAGAGATGAATATTATTTACCATGAAATAACTTACATGCAACTGCAAACTTAATAGAAAATGACATGTACAGTGAGGTGAAATTACTCCAACATACATACTCCAAGATGCCTAGATAGGACTTAAAATTAGAGGTTAACTTACTAATAAGAAAATAATATTTGAACATAGTACTGACTAAATGCTGTTCTTCCTTTTCTTTCATTCTGTTTAGTTGAGGTTCTCCTTTTCTTTGCTTCAGAAAGAAGCCTCTTACCATCAGCAGTAACTGTTCATTTTTCTAAAGTTCCCCAATCTCAGGCAGTTACTCATCAAGTTTCTGTGTGTTGGCTTTCCCATTCTGGGCATGCAGAACCTCAGGTTGTTTGCCACTTGTGGCAACTGAGTATTGCTGTTAGGAGTATTCTGGTAAATAATATGAGAAGAGGAATCCTAATCTAATGAATAAATTTAGAGTAATAGAAAAATATATTTGTAGATAATTAGTATTTCCATAACTAGTTCTCATTGTGTTGTTTTTTTTTTTTTCGTTTGTTTTGTTTTTTTTTTTTTTTGCGGCACCGGGGATTGAGCTCACAACCTTGTGCCTGCCAGCCAGGCGCTTAAGTCACTGAGCCAAACCGTCGGCCCTGGTTTTTTGAGGCAGGGTCGCACTGTGTAGCTCAGGCCGGCCTTGTGCTCGCGTTGTAGCCCAAGCTGGCCTCGAACTCACAACGCTCCTCCTACCTCAGCATCCCGAGTGCTGGGATTAAAGGCTGCTGGGATTAAAGGCGTGCACCACCACGCCCGGCTTTTCATTGTTTTTTATTTGTTTGTGTTTTTTGTTTTTTGGTACAGGTGATTGAACTTTGGGGTTTTGCATGGAGTTTTTTGTTTTGTATTTCGAGACAGAGCCTCACTAAGTTGCTCATACCAAACTTGAACTTACAGTTCTCCTGCTTGAAATCTTTCAAAAGGCTTGAGATTATAGAGGTTTACCACTATCCCTGGCAGTTTCTGCATTTTATTTTATTTTGTTTATTTTTTTGGTATGGAGGATCGAACAGTTTTTGCTTTTTAATCTTGGTTATTTTCTTAAACTTTGTTTTTATATTCATTAGCTATTATTGGTTATTGTTTTCATCTCTTATTCTCACAAGGAGCTACTGATTCCTAAAGTTTATTACTTCTTTTAATATAGCAGAATACTTTAAAAATTCTGAGTGAACCATATAGTGTGCTAAATCTTATAAATACCTATAGTTATTAAAATTGCTACTGGGCATTGTGATGCACCTGTAATCCCAGCACTCAAAAACTGAGGCAGAAGAATCACGAGGCAGGAGTATTGACTTGAGTTCGAGACCAGCGTGTACTACATAGTGAGGCTGTGTCTCAAAAACAAAACAAAACAGGTCACAGTCTATTCTGCTTTTTTAATGGATTCTTACTTCGTGATCTTATCTGTTAAATTACCTAACCAAATTTATGATTAATATATGGTTGAAGTAGTAAAATTCAGTTGTTTTTAAGTCAGAAGTTTCAAATGTGATCTGCATTTTTCAGAGTATCCATATCCAAGTGAAAATTACTCAATTTTCTAGGTATGTTCAAGATCAGTAAATTTAGAAAAAGCATCAGAATCTTTGAAAGGAAACATGGCTGCTTTTCTAAAGTAAGTGTCTTTCTTATAAACTTTCGACTCTTGTAAGAAAAGTATCTTTTATTGGTTGTGTCTTTTGTATTTGTCCTGCATGTTTTATACCCAGCCAGTAACTTACATTTGAAAAATAGTTAAGTTTAATTCAAATTTGTATAGCCACATGAAAAATTAGAATTACATAGTTACTTTTGTATATTGTATCATTCACGTTAGAATTTTTTTTTGGTACAGGGGATCGAACTCACAACCTCACGTCTGCCAGGCAGGCACTTACACCACTGAGCTAAATCCCTAGCCCTATTTTTTGAGACTGGGTCTCACTATGCAGTTCAGACTGGCTTTGAACTCACTTTGTAGCCCAGGCTGGTCTCGAATTTGGAACTCACAATGCTCCTCCTGCCTCAGCCTCCCTAGTGCTGGGATTAAAGGTGTGGGCCACCACGCCCGGTGTCACATTAGAATTTGAGATAATGGCTGTGCATGGTGGTGCATTCCTGTAATGCCAGCACTCTGGAGGCTAAGGCAGGAGGATCACCATGAGTTTGAGGCTAGCCTCGGCTAGATAAGTGAGCTCAAGACTAGTCCTCTCTACATAGCAAGACCCTCTCTCAACACCCCCCCCCAAAAAAAAAGTATTTGAAATAATGACCAAAGGAAATTTTATTTACTTTTTTGAGACAGGATCTTGCTGTGCAATCTAGGCTGGCCTTGAATTTGGGGTGATCCTCCTATCTGGGCTGGGATTACAGATGTGAACCACTATGCTTTGCCAAAGGAAATTTTAAAATCTAGCTCAAAGTATTGTTACATAGTTTGTGAAATGTTGGCTTTTAAAATGCATTATTAAGGCTGAGGTAGGAGGAGCATTGTGAATTCGAGGCCGGTGTAGGCTACAACCTGTGGCCCTGTCTCAAAAAAACTAGGGCCAGGAGTTTGACTCAGTGGCTTAAGCACCTGCCTGGCAGGCGTGAGGTGGAGAATTCAATCCCCGGTGCTACAAAAAATAAAATAAAATTAAATAAATAAATAAAAATAAAATGGATTATTAGGCCGGGGATTTGGCTCAGTGGCTCAAGCCTTGCCTGGTAAGCATGAGGTCATGAATTTGATTTCCAGTACCAAAAAAAAAAAAAAAAAGGATTATTAATAAAAATTGGTTGATATGATTTTTTTCCCCCAAACTAAATTTCCACTTTTTTGTCTTACAATGTTTCTCATTGGTCTAGGAATGTGTGTCTGGGGTTGGAAGATCTGCAGTATGTTTTCATGATTTCTTCACATGAGCTTTTCATCACTTTGTTGAAAGATGAAGAGCGAAAGCTGCTTGTTGATCAGATGAGGAAGAGATCGCCTAGAATAAACCTGTGCATTAACCCTGTCACTTCATTCTATGATATCCCAGGTCAGCTCCCCATGCTGCCTGCCAAGCTCTTGGCCCATTTTGTCCTTGCATTGAAACTAACAGGAAGGTTTTCTTGTATTTGTTTCAGTTTATGCTTGTGTTAGTAATTAATAGAAATATTTGTGTCTGCTCTAATCAGATATCTGTAGAGCAGTTAGATGCTAGGTTAATGAAGATTTAGGCATAAATCCTTAGAAGACTTTAGGAAATAGATGAAGGTAAACATACTGCTAATGTGTTCTTGTAGGTAAAAACAAGAAGGTGGGGAAGGTTAGGGGATGCTGGGACCCTGGGAAGTACGTGCGGTTCCAGCCTCTCAGCCTGTGCCACGTTGCTGTTCTGTGCCAGCTAAACAGTTTTCTTTGGCAATTTTGCCATTTTTACCTGATCAGTTGTAGTGCAGGGGGGATTGCACCCTTGGCCTCACAGACACTAGAGAAGTCCATGGGCAATACCTGCAGCCCCTCCATTTTTGTTATTTGATAATTTTCTCCCATTTTTGCCTTTAGCAGTACAACGTGAAATACAGTGCTACTTATTAGCAAGAGCCATGCACTTCAAAACAGTGTAGATGAGGCAGAGATTTCCATTGGTTTAACCAAAGCAGAATTTCAGTTGCTTTGACCCTCACTAGATTTAAACTGTTGAATGTGTAGTTTTAAAGGAAAAAAATAATGTTAACACACAAAATGCCAGAAATGAATTATTTGAAAACTGTGTGATAGCTGAGCTGTAATTAGAAGTCTTAATGATCATTTCTGGTTCTCTGGGAAGGGAATGCCTCCTCCCGCTTTCTCTCCTCTCAAAAAACCCACAGCTTTGTTTTTATTGAAATGTGCTTTTTTTGGTACTGGGTATTGAACTTAGGGGCCTTGCACTGAGCTCATTCCAAGCCCTTCTTTTAAATTTTGTGACAGGGTCTTGGTAAATCACTGAGCTGCCCAAGCTGGACTTGAAGTTTCCATCCTCCTGCCTCAGCCTCCTTGAGTACTTGGGACTGCAGGTGTGCACTGACAAGCTCTGCTTGAAATTCACATTTTATATGTGAATCGTTACTACGTATTATGTAAAAGTAGGAATGTTTCGTACGTGAGTTCTTACATGCCATCCACTCTTTCCATGAACCAGTTACTGACTTTTAACATACTTTTTTTTTTTTTGGTACTGGGAATCAAACTCAGAACCTCATGCTTGTCAGGCAGACGCTTGTGCCACTGAACTAAATCCCAGGCCCAAGTTACTGACTTAATTCTTTAATGCCTAATGTTCCATTTTTGGAATGGCACATAACAGTGGAACATGAAGTTTTTCTTTTTGAATTTTTTTTTTTTTTTTTAAGAGACAGGGTTTCACTATGCAATTCAGGCTGGCCTTGAACTCACTTTGTGGCCCAGACTGGCCTCGAATTTGCAGTGATCTTCCTGCCTCAACTTGCAGAGTGCTAGGTTTACAGGCATGTGCCACCACACCTGGCACATGTTTTGAATTTTTGTTTCTTGAATTTTTTTAGGTAACATGAGTTTCACGGAAAAAGTCAAAAAATTGCAATCTTTGGCATAAATGCATTCACTTACTATATGTAGATGTGATACAATTGTGGTAGGTTTTCTGAATGAGGACTTATGTTGTATTAATTGAGTCAGTTCTCAAGATGATTGCTGCTTCCAACTTATAATTTAAACAAATGAACCCAATTTCAGTTGTCAGTCTCATAGGTTTGCATTTATCCTTAAATTAAGTCATTAGTGAAATAAATTCTCTGCTGGGCGTGGTGCTACATGTATCTAATCCCCAGCACTCAGGAGGCTGAGGCAGGAGAATCACTATGAATTCAAGATCAGCCTGAACTACGTAGTGAGATCTTGTCCCCCAAAAAAGAAATAAATTCCCTTCCATTCTTTCTCAGCTTCAGCAAGTGTCAACATTGGCCAATTGGAACATCAGCTTATCCTGTCAGTAGATCCCTGGAGGATTCGACAGATTTTAATTGAGTTACATGGTATGACTTCAGAGCGTCAGTTTTGGACAGTGTCTAATAAGGTAAGAAATCCTCTATTTATTATAAATTACCTTTGTGCCTTCACATGACCATAATCGTACTTTTAACATAAACCGACAGAAAAAAAAAAACTGCCTGTAGTGCCCGGGATGTGGCTCACTGGTAGGGCGCTGGCCTTGCATACACAGGGCACTGGGTTTGATCCCCAGCACCACAAAAGAGAAAAAAAAGAGGGAAAAGAAAAAAATGTCCAAAGAAAGAAACAATACTATTAAATTGATAACATCTAAAAATGTGCAGGACGTGGTGGTACACACCTGTAATCCAGCACTTGGGCGACTGAGGCAAGAGGGTTGCCCTTAGTTTGAGGCCAGCCTGGGCTACATAGTGAGTTTAAGGCGTGGCTGAACTACATAGCAAGACCCTGCCTCAAAAAAAACCAAAAAAAAAAAAAAAACGCCACGTTGTGGTGAAAGCATCTGTGTGCATTTCTAATAGAGCTGTAGGCGTGTGTATATTGTGCATGAAGTCTTTTAACAGTTACTGTGTATTGTTTAGTGTGTCCTCCCACCCTGCCGTGAGGTCTCAACCCAGGGCCACATCATGCTGGGCACACATCCTACCGCTAAGCTGTGCATTCCCCTGGCCCTTGTTTTTACTGTCATGACATTGAAAGCCCACCTTGGAACCATTTTACTAAAAATTCCTTTATGGAACATTTTGACTTTAAGTGTTTTTTTTGTGGGGAGTGTGCGTGTGTGCGCGTGCGTTTTTGTTTTTCCTTTCTTGAAAGGGTCTCACTGTGTAGTGCAGGCTGGTCTTGAACTCATGGTGATCCTCCTGTCTCTCAGCCTCCTGAGTGCTGATACTACAGGTGTGTGCCACCACACCTGGCTAAATGTTCTTTTAAAAGCCCCTGCATAAAATAAATTTATTTCTGAAGTTATCTATTCAGAAGCTTCCTGCATGGAAAGTACAAAGAAAAGCATCTCTGTGTGTGTATGTGTGTGTGTATGTATTTGGTATTTTGAGCCAGGGTCTCATTTTGGAGTTCAGGCTGGCATTGAACTCACTGTATAGTCCAGGCTGACCTCAAACTCTTGGCGATCTTCCCGCCTCTGCCTTGCTCCTGAGTGCTGGGATTATTGGCATGCATCATCATGCCTAACTTTAAAGTAACTTTTAAAACATGATTTCATTAGAATGTAGTTTAGAAATAAAAACAAAATAATCCCCATAGGAGAAATTTAAAGGACCATGGCTGTACTTCTAAGACATTGCATAGTTCTTTCTTTCTAATGAAAAAACAACCAGAAATTCACTTACGTTTTATTGGAGTTAAACATACAGTACAGGTATAATGAAATGAAAAATCGTAAGTGTTAATTAGTCCTGTTTGTAGCGATGGAATTTATTGGTGTTACTTTTTAAGGTGAAGAAGTACAGTAGAGCATAATAACAGAGGCAGTTCTGGAACCAACTGTTTGCTTAAGTTTGAATCCCATCTTCGTATTCACTCACTGCATAATCTCAGAGAATTTACTTCTGTGTGTCTCAGTTTTCTAATTTGTAAAATGGGGGATTAAAGTACCTGCTTCATTGTATTGTGAGACTCACATGAGTTAAAGCATAAAGCTCCTAGTGTTTGTGTTTTTTTCCCACCCATTATCCTTCAGAAAGTTCTCATCCATTTAATTGTTATTGTTCATTTTAGTGAAAATGTTTATTTTGATTCGTGTTTCATTATATCTGTCATTTTCCCTTCCTTTGGAAAATGATTTATGAATGGTTTTTATATGATTGAGGATTATTTATTTATTATTAATTTTTTTTTGTGGCACCGGGAATCGAATTCACAACCTCGCACCTACCAGGCAGGCACTTAAGCCACTAAGCCAAACTCCCAGCCCTAGTTTTTTGAGGCAGGGTTGCACTATGTAGCTCAGGTCGGCCTTGCGCTAGAGTTGTAGCCCAAGCCGGCCTGGAACTCACAATGCTCCTCCTACCTCAGCCTCCCAAGTGCTGGGATTAAAGGCGTGTGCAACCATACCCAGCAGATTGAGGATTATTTAGTGAGGATTATTCTCATCTAGATGTGGTTTCTCTGTATGTGTGTTTATTTATTTTTGTTTCTTCTAGTGGGAAGTACCTTCTGTGTATAGTAGTGTTATTCTGGGAATAAAGGACAATTTAACAAGAGATTTGGTTTACATTCTCATGGCCAAAGGTTTACACTGCAGTACTGTTAAGGTGAGTAAAAATGTACATCAACCACTTGTTATGATTATGCTTTAAAAATTTTGACAGAAAGTCAGGAGTCAAAATCTGTTTTTTTCCTGATCTTAAAATCATAATTACTGGCCCCAAAGGATAGACCTAAAATGCCATTTAAAAAGCTATTTTAGTTCTTTTTCCATTTCTCTCTTAATTTTACCAAAGTGGTCTTGGACATGTGAATACCACTCTGTTTTTTAAAAAAATCTAGAAGCCAGATAAGGTGGCATGTACCTGTAGTCCCAGCTGCTTTGGAGGCTGAGGTAAGAGGACTGCTTGAGCCTAGAACAGTGGTGTGAACCTATGGTACGTGTGCTGCAACTCTAAAAGCTCTGAAAAGTTTGCTATCACTGGCCCAGGAGTTCAGGGCCAGCTTGGGCAACATAGTGAAACCCCCATCTCTTTAAAACAAAAGCAAACCTAGAGAATATGAGAAGTATCATTTGTATTCTTTAGGATTAAATTGGTAAAGTTTGTGTACAAAAATTTTTTTTTTTGGTACCAGGAATCAAACTCAGGACTTTGTGCTTGCCAGGCAGGTGCTTATACCACTGAGTTATCTTCCTGGCCCCAAGGATTTTTTTTAAGCCGCCTTCTTTTTTTTTTTTTTTTTTTTAAGGATGGGGGATTGAACCCAGGGCTGCTGTGCACTGAGCTGTATCCTTACCCCTTGTTTTTTATTTTGAGAGCTTGTTTAGAAATTTCAGCAGGAGAGTGCAGCTACGGGTACACCCTTGACCTACAGTTACACCTTTGACCTACAGTTACACTCTTGACCTACAGGTACACCCTTGACTTACAGGTGCACCCTTGACCAGGAAACAGTCCTCCTTAATTGGGGGTGATCATCCTCTTTGACCAAGCACTTAGCCTGCCAGATCAGCTGAATCAACCCTGGCGATCAATGGGCTTGACAGGTGGCACAGCCAGATCACCCTCACATCCTGTTCTTTATTTTGAAATGAGGTCTTGCTAAGGTCCCTGGGCTGCCCTCAAGTATGTGAGCCTTCTGCCGAATAGCTGAATTAACAGGTGTGCACCACTGTGTTCAGCTTACAATTTATGTTATGTAAGAAGTTTGGGGAGGAGGACATCAATAAAATGTTCCATCATTTAAGATAATGTAATCACACAAGCAGTAGTTGTTTTCTTATTCTGTAGGAAGACTGAAGATAGCATTTGAGGCTAGAACCCCTGACCTAAAACTAGACTGAAAATCAGTTAGGTAAGTAAAGAGGAAGGTGATAGTTACTAAAGGTAGAAGATAATACCATGAGGAAATGCTCAAGGACAGGGATGGTGTATGAAGAGACTGGAAGCAGTTAGTTAGGAATTGCTCATCATTTGTTGTGAACTGTGAGCAGGAATTAAGACCCAGTCCTTGAAGACTCCTATGAACTATCTTGGTGTTTTTGCACCAACAGTCTCCTAAGCAAACTCACAGCTAGAAGTAATCCAGATGTTGACATTGTAGATCTCACTACATTGCCCAGGCTGCTGTTGAATTTCTGAGGTGTATCTTATATTTTTAAAAGCATATATACAGGCCAGGTGTGGTGGTGCCAGCCCGGCTTGTACTCCCTCCCCTCTTCACAGTTCACTTTTACCTGCCAACTAAATGGGATGGGAAGGAGGCACACTATAGCCTTGTAGTAAACTGAAACCAAATGGTGTCAATCCTTTGGTTTTGTTATGTTTGAAGTGTTTTGTAATTTTCACTGTATAATCTTGCACATACATTGTAACATGTATCCCTGAATTGTATATATGCTTTTTATTTGTTTATTTATTTATTTTCTTTTTCCTTCCTTCTCTCCTCCCCACCCCCTGGTACTCCTTCGCATTTGAACATTTTCTTCCTATTTCACAGTATCTGTTATACAAAAAACTGATCATGGTGGTGCCTGCCTTTAACCCCAGCACTCAGAGGCTGAGGTAGGTGCAGCGTTGTGAGTTCGAGGCTGGCTTGGGCTACCACACGAGTGTAAGGCCGGCCTGAGCTACACAGTGCGAGCCTGCCTCAAAAAACCAGGGCCAGGAGTTTGGCTCAGTGGCTTAAGTGCCTGTCTGGCAGGCGTGAGGTTGTGAGTTCGATCCCCGGTGCCGCAAAAAAAAACAAAACAAAAAAGGCTGTGGCAGAGGGTTGCAAGTTTGAGGCCAGCCTGGACTACATAGTGAGTTCACTGCCAGCTTAGCAGGTAACAAGCCCTGTCCTCCAGCCTGAACTACATAGCCCCTATCTCAAAAAAACAAAACACAAAACAAAACAAATTCTAACGCTTGGGAGGCTGAGGCAGCAGGATTGTCAGAAGTTTGAGAGCAGCCTGGGTTATTCAGTGAGTTTAAGGCCAGAAGGCCAGCCTGAATTACAAAGCAAGAGTCTGTCTCGAAAAAAACAAAACAAAAAAAAAAAAAAGAAGGCATTGGCAGGCGTGATGGTGCATGCCTTTAATCCCAGCACTCGGGAGGCTGAGGTAGGCAGAGCGTTGTGAGTTTGAGGCCTGGCTTGGGCTACAAGGCGAGCGCAAGATCGGCCTGAGTTACATAGTGCGACCCTGCCTCAAAAACTAGGGCTGGGAGTTTGGCTAGGTGGCTTAAGCGCCTGTCTGGCAGGCGTGAGGCTGTGAGTTCGATCCCTGGCACCGCAAAATAAATAAATAAATAAATAATGCACCTACCTCAGCCTCTTGAGTGCTGGGGTTAAAGGTGGGCACCACCACGCCTGGCCTGTATATATGCTTTTAAAAATATAAGATACAATTATTCAGAAGTCAGTGTTTTCATTATATGAAGAGTAATATCCTTTGCATTTCCTTAAAATTAACCTAAAAGTAAGAGAGTTTTTCAACTGCAAAATGTATGTAGGAACATAAACGCTTCTACATTACTATTTTAAGCAGGAAGTAAGCAAAGAATCTTTTGATGGTAGTGCTCTAGACCAGGAATTCTTACCATCCTACACCACAGCATCAGTGACACATGGGAACTCATTAGAAATTCAGGTTGGTGGCTCTACCTTTGACTTGTTGAGCCGGAAACTATGGAGATGGGAGAGAATCCTGTTCGTAAACTCTCCAGGGAATTGTAATTCACAGTAAAGTTGCTCCACACTGACAGGAGCAATGGAAATATAATTAGAGCCATGCATATAATTTATGCTAGAGTAGCCCACTTTTGAAAAAGTGTTTCTTTTCAGTGCTGGGTATCAAGCACCAAGGCTCAGTGTACTAGGCAAGTACTTTGGCAGTAAGCTGTATATCTTGTTCAGTAACTTACACTTACAAAAGTACAACTAAGGAGAAAAAAAAGTATAACTAAGGTGTTGATTTTAATAATATATTTTGTTTAACTCAGTATATCTAAATTATTAGTTCAACATCTGACCACTTTAGAAAATTGTGATATTTAGCATTTTTTTCTTTCATATGTGCTGACTCTTTCTTCCAAATCCACTGAGTATTTTACACTCGAGAAGGTACACAGTTTTTGATGCTAGCAGGAAGATGACTCAAACTGTTTTGTTACTTCTTTTATAGGACTTTCCCCATGCTAAACAGCTATTTGCTGCTTGTTTGGAGTTGGTTACAGAGTTCTCACCAAAACTTCGTCAGGTCATGCTGAATGAGATGTTGCTTTTGGATATTCACACACATGAAGCAGGAGCGGGGCAGTCGGGAGAGAGACCTCCTTCTGACCTCATCAGCAGGGTGCGAGGATACCTGGAAATGAGGGTTCCTGGTAAGGCTGATTCATAAAGCCCAACTCAGAAATGTAGTATTCAAGTGATTCTGTAGAAGATTCTAAAACAGACCTTGAGTTGTTTTTTTTTTTTTTTTTAATTTTTTGAGACAGGGTCTCACTATGCAGTTCAGGCTGGCCTTAAACTCACTTTGTAACCCAGGCTGGCCTTGAACTCCAGCTATCCTTGTGCCTCAGCCTCCCAGGTGCCACCATGCCTGGCACTTACTTGATTTTTTAATGTATATAAAAGAACATTTATCTGACTTTTTATCATCTATAAAAAAGTTATTTTTCTCCTGAAACATAATTTGACTTTGGACTTCACTTGAGAACATTAGAGAAAATGAGAAAACTGTCTATTCCTAGGATTTCCATAACAGAATACCACAAACCGAGTGGCTTAACAGAAGTTTGTTGTCTCACAGTTGTGGACGCTAGATGCGTGAAATCAGGTATCTCCTGGCCTTTCTGCCTCAGGCTCTGGAGGCAGACCTTCCTTGCCTTTTCTGAACTGGAGGCTCCTGGCAGTCTCTAGTATTTCTCTGGTATTTCTTTTGGTTTGTAGCTGCAACATTTCAGTCTTTTCATAGTCTTGCCAACAGTCTGTGCCTGAGTGCTTGTGTGTGTGTATGTGTGTTGGAAAGACAGCAGGCCTTGGATTTAGGGTCTGCCCCAAACATAAGAATTTAACTTATTAATTACCTCTGCAGAGACCTTATTTCTTATTTCCAAGTAAAGTCACATTCTGAAGTTGAGGTGCCCGTGAACTGTTCAGCACTATAGGAACTACCCTCCTCCCCATTCTTTTTGAGACAGAATCTTGCTATGCTATCCAGGCTGGCATTGAACTACTGGACTCAAATGATCCTCCTGGCTCAGCCTCCTGAGTGGCTGAGACTACAGGCATGTTGCACCAGGTCTGGCTGTATTGAAATTTTTAGATACTCTGTTAGGAGTCACTGTCTTTGGGGGTACAAGTTTAAGGGTTATTTCCTCACTCCTGGCAAATGTCCTCAGACTGATTGCCAGTGGGCCAGCAATTCATTTGTGACTACTTTAGGAACAGAGCTCAAGTGCCCAATTCCAGTGGTTAACATGTTACTGTGAAAGGATATATCCTGTAAACTATCATCTGTGTCAGATACAAATCTTAGGTAAAGTATTTTCTTAATTTCATAGGTTTGAAATGTATTTAGAGGAGTTAAGTCATATGGTAAACATGTAACACTATAAGCAATAAAATGATTTGTAAAGATGGTGTTAATACTGGGCAAAGTGGCACACACCTGAAGTCTCAGGTACTCAGGAGGCAGAGCATGTTTGAGGCTCAGCCTGAGCAACATAGTGTGAGCCTTTTCAAAATTAAAAAAGTAATAGCTCAGTGGCAAAGCCCCTGCCTGGCAACTCAAGGTCGTGAGTTCAATCCCCAGTACCCCCCCCCCAAAAAAAAGTGGGTTCCTTTGTCGGGCATGGTGGTGCATGCCTGTAATCCCAGCATTCCAGAGGCTGAGGCAGGAGGATCGTTGTGAGTTTGAGACCAGCCTGGGCTATAAACTGAGTTGAAGACCAGCCTGAACTGCATAGTGAGACCCTGTCTCAAAAAAAAACAAAAACAAAAAAAAGGTCTGGGTGTGTGGCTCGGTGACGGCACACTTGACTGCTGTGCAGAGAGCCCTGGGTTCAACTCCCAGTACCACAAAACGTTGCTCACAGTGTGCCCAGACAGTAACTGCTGCCGGCCCTCTGTGGTCTTAGGATTAATTTAATTTTTACATTCTGATTTCCAGCACGAGCTATGTAAATCACAGTGCATAGCACTGTCTGTAGAATACCTGTGTGCTTTAATGCCTCAGTCTCCCTTTTTTTTTTTTATTTAAGAGAAGAAGAAAAAAAAAGACATATATAACAAAGACAACAAGCAAAAGAGACAAACAAGCAACTAGAGTAAATGCATAACAGTAACATTGCAGGTTTACAAAACAGAATGATAGAAACTTGACAATGGTTGCAATACTGTGTATTGTTATCTTTAAAATGGTTACTTACATTAACAGATATAGACATGTAAAACTGATCCAATCATATGAGTATTAATTGTTCTCTCTCAACAACGAATACATTCAGCAGTGTGTTCATTTCAGTTATCTTACATATACATATATATAGATTTATATCTTTTCCTTTTCCCTTTTCTCTTTCC
>RJWM01034989.1:0-19279 GCA_004363535.1 Dasyprocta punctata | reverse complement strand
GAGGGCCTTCCCTGTGTCCCCTCCCTCCTCTCTAACCAGTCCTCCCTCTACCCCACCCCACCCCCGGGCACCCTGCTTCCTCCACTTTGCCAGTCTGTTGAGGCCCACATGTGTGTTCTCAGTCCGCCTGGGGTCTCATTGGTCCAGGGCCAGAAATGTTCAGCCAAGGCACTGTGTATGACTGGCTTCTCATCATTTCGTCCTCAGCTCAGATACCCCCTCTCTAGGACCCTATAAAGTGCCCTTCCTTCCCTTACCCTCTCATATTTCCCTAACGTAAATGTCACACTCCTAAATGAGCAAATTGTCTCTTTCTTTATACCATTACTTAAGCTATAAGAGTCTATTTCATTTATTATAGCCATCCCTCAGTATTCATGTGAGATTGGTTTTAGAACCTCCATGAATGCAAAAATCTAATGGTGCTCAAGTTTCTTGGACAAAATGGCATGTTTTCAGGAAACCTACACACATCCTCCTGTTTACCTTAAATCATCTGGATTACTGATGATCCTGATATAGTGGACATGATATATAAAGAGTTATTATACTGTATTGTGTAGGGAATAGTAGCCAGAAAAAATATCTGCATATGTTCAATCCAGATTTTTTTTCCAAATATTTTTGATCAATGTTTGGTTGAATACACAAATGCAGAATTTGAGGAGAGGGAGGGTTGACTATATTTCCATCTTAGAGTTAAAGATATGGAGACTCTAGAAAGTAAGACTCCACAGCCTTTCAGTCAGCCAATAGGATATACCGCTTTTCTCCTTAAAAGTCATTACCACATTTCTTCTAACACACTGAAAAAATTTGGAAAATGTTTCTGAAGAAAACTCAAAGAAGTACAGAATTTGTGCTGTCATAGAGAGACCTTAGGAGACAAAAAAAAAAATCACCTCAAAGATAAAATTTCCCTTTGGAAACCTTTTTTAAGTAAATTTATTTCACCACTAAATTTGTTTTTCAAAAAAAGAAGATATTCAAAGTTCACAAGTTTACCCAACACAATACCTTCAGTCTTTTCTAATCAAGTCTTAAGTAGTTTAAATGGTTATTAAGTGTCTCTTAAGGGATTATATTTTTCTCTGATTAGATGACACATCCAATAGTCATCATAAAATTGTGATTAAAATACATAATCTAAAAAAAAAGTTAATCATGTAAATGGCTACAGATTTATTTTAGGGAATTAAAGGATTAAAATACAGTTTTAACTGGTGGCCAAGGGGTAACATTTATGTCAGTATATTGGCTTCTCATGCTATTGTCTCAGCCAGAATCTCTGCCTAGATTAGAGCAGACACCCTCCTGCTCTCTGTGAGCAGCATTTGAACACAAGCTTGAGGTCCTGATGCCATTATCATTAGCTCTATAATTCCCACATCCCAGTCCAGATCGGTAGTTCTCTACATGGGTAACTTTGCTCTCCAAGAATCACCTGGCTGTGTCTGGAAGCATTTCATAAGCTACCGGAGGGATGCGCTACTGATACCTTGTGTGTAGAGGCCCTGACTACTGCTAAATATCCTAACTGCATAGGAAAACTGCCCACAATAAACAGTCAGGGCCAGAGTGTCAATAATGCTAAGGTTGAAGAATCCATTGCAGAGGTTAACATTTCCCAGGAACACATCTATGTCAGAAATCCACTCCCAAAACAGGGAGTATCCTTAGCCTGATGTCAAAGGACATGATGTTAAAGCCTGAGGAGGTATTGCACCCTTAGCAAGGGCCAGACCTGCACTGACTTTACCTACATTGCCCAAGTAAATGATAGTTCTGCAAGTATCCACCCTTTGCATGAAAACAAACTGATATCCAGAGAGGCGAGGTGTCTTACCCAAGCTCCACAGCCCAAATGTAGCCATGCCAGGAGCAGAATCCAGCTCAACAGCCCTCCCCTGAGCCCACACAGCACTTGAGTGCTGTGCCTGGGACCAGAGCAGAGCAGACCAGGAATGCATGACCCCCTCAGCTTCTCAGCAATGCAAATTGTGCAGCATGCTGAAAAATACTATTGGCGTTAGCTTTTTTTCCCCCTTGTTCCGGAGTTGGAAGGCAATTTTTGCCACAAAGTGCTTCTGCGCTGGAATGCCAGGGGCGAGCAGGGGAAAGTAGAGCAGTTGGACTTTAAATAGCGAGGCATTCTCTGCAGTGCTGCGGGAGCAGCTGCCCAAGGCCTGTGCTCTTTTCTTTGGTTTTCCATCTCCTCAGCCAAGAGCTCTGGGGGATTGGAGAGGGGCCAGAACTGTGTGGCCAAGTGCAAATCCAAAGAAAACGACAGGTTCCCCTAACCCTCTCTACTTAATGCTTCTCTTTCTCCCTGTTCGCAACAAAGACCAAATCTTTTCAAGGAAATTCTCTCCCTTTACCTGTCACAGGGTATGTCATCATTCATTTGCACCACTCCTGCTCCAGTTTCCTGAAATTCTGGGGTACCCCACATCTTTTATTTATGGGAATCATGGAACCATTTACTTTATGGGCATCTGGGAGCATCCGATGCAAGAAGGCTCAAATATAAGGTTCCCAGCTGTTACAAAACCCAAAGAGGCAAAACAATTCCCTCAAGGCCAACTCACAGACAGGTCAGACATGGGACTGGAGTCTAGTTTCCTGCTCAAAATGTTATATGCTTTTTTTCCCCCATGCTGTTCTGCTCCTGGAAAAACCCTCAAAAGAGTGGGTATCTGCCACTACTGGCTCGAGCCAAGGAAGAGTGAGAAACCTCTTCAGTTTTGCCCCCAGGGCCCTCATTCACCTCACCTGCATCGCAGCCCTAATCAGACCAGTTGCCGTCGCAGAGGATAGCAACAACTCCCCCTAAACTGGCCACGCTCTGGACAGAGCACCCCCAAATTTGTTATACATTCAACAGACATAATCAAGCCATACTCATTGTCAGGGCACATGAATGAGCGAGACTCAGACTCTGCCTGCAAAGAAGTCACAGGCTGGTGGGGACACGGTGGAATGCATCTAACTGTAGTATAGGAAGGCCAAGGGGCCATGGTTACACAGAGGAGGGACTGCTGAAGTAGGTAAAGCATGACTTTTGAAAGATATTGAAGAATTTAATATGGAAGGAGGAATGAAAGAAACAGCGAACGCAAAGGCATAGAGGCAAGACACAGCAGTGCCTGGTGGGGTCCTCCATTGCCACCGTAGTATAGTCTCTCTGCAGAATACAGGTGGTACAAGCAGTGCTGAGGCCGGCACATGGACCGTGTGTACCAGACTGGGCAGATAGCAGTGTATCAGGATTTGCTTTTGCACGTTGGTCTCCAAAATCATAGCCACACCTTTCCCTCTGACAGAAGGCTTATAGCTCCACTTGAGTTGTTCCTGAACATACCCTCTCAGCAGAGAAGAGAGTGTGGCCTTTGCATTTGTTTCTTCTGCTGTGCCTGGACATTCTTGCACAGTGGAGGGGCGGGGCAGCCTGGTGGAATCATAGAGAGGCAGGGAGCCCAGGAGATCTGGAGGCCTGTCCAGCTCTGCCACTTACAGTGCGAGGGTAAGTCATTCCATCTCTGCTCTTCAGTGGCTGTCCTCTGCAAAGTAGGGCTAAGGCTAGTTCCTACCTTGTATGGTGCTGGGAGATGCAGGTGAATTAATATCCATGAAACACTCCACAGTTCTTATATATAAGAGAACACCAGGATCACCTGGAAGGATTGCACATGGATCAATGGGCCTTTCTCCCAGAGTTTAGGATTCAGTAGGTCTGACTGCAACCCAAGAATGGGCCTTTTTAACGTGTTTCCAAATGATGCTGGCACTGTGCAAGCCACTCCCATGTCATTTTGAAGGGGGGCTCAAGTGCTGGCAGTGATTCTTTTAAGCATAGCAGCCTTGGGCTGTCTAACGTGGAAAGACAAGACAAGCAATTCTGCATCCTCAAATGATGACAACTTGACAGTCACATGGACCTGGGGGACAACCTCAGGCTCACTGAGATCCATGTCACAGAGGCATGGCAATAGAGGGCAGCTCAGGGCTCCAACTTCTTGAGTCATCTTCCTCTTTTAAAAGTGTTTAAATGAATAGCAGAGATGGAAGGAACATGCTGGAAGAGAACTAGCCCTGGTCCCTTGTCCTCTGCGCCATTCTGTACCCCATCAGGACAGAGCCTGCCTGACCAGTAGGAGATGCTATGTCCTTTAATTGTGGGGTTCATGAGCCTTGGGGTCAGGCACCCCTGGGTATAGTCCAGGGACTCAAAAAGCGTGCACTTGTCCCTCAGTCAAAAGCTCATTATATCAAGTGACGCAGGCATTTCCACATCAGGAACTTACCTTTCGCTCCCTCTGATAATGCATTCTCCTCCATCCCACTCTCACAGGTTTGGAAATGAGTGAGATTTTCACTCAGAAATCACAGCCCAGTAGCTCACTGACATGTTCTGCTTTGCTTGCACAGGGTTACAAAAAGTCTTTGAATTAGACGCTGACATTTAGAGGATGTCATTTAACCAGACAAAAAACACTGAGGAGCTACAGGTTAGAATACCCAAAGTCAAACAGCAGAACTTAGATGGGAGCCCAGTTCTCCTGATTCTCAAGACCTTGTTTATTCTTCTATCAGACCTTTTCTGAAAGCAGTTGCGTACCACATTTTCCAGGGAGGTCGAAGCCGCTGTAAATCTGGGATCAAGAAGAGAAAGGGAAAGTCATTGAAAAGATAGGTGTAGAAAAGAGAAGTTACAGTCACCAAAGCAAGCTGTCCCTGCTCTTATTTCTGCCACATTCACTCATAAAACTCGCAGCCCAGCAGGGACAGATACGGGAAGAAAATTCCAGCCTACCTGGGGCCCGTAACCCAAAGTCTTAGCTTTTGCATAAGCAACACGGATGTCATTGTTCACCAGGGTGCCCATGCCATTGGCACTGACAAGCTGTCTTAGTCTGTGCAGGTTGCCACACAGGTGTTTGGGTGATCCCTTACCTGGCCCCTGTATTCTCTCTTCCTCATCCTTAAAGCAGTGGCTTGTGAGTACCTTTCTACCTACAGAACCTCTCCCACCAACTTTGTCAATGGATGCTTGGTCCTCCCACTTCTGTCTTTCTACACAGAGCAGTGCAATGGATTTCTGTTAAGAGTCAGATCAGATCTTGTTCAGCCATTCCCAGGCAGCAGCAACTCCCATAGAGTGGCCTCCCCATTACTATGATGGCGTCCATTGCTCTGCAGGAGTGGGTCACTCTGACCTCATTTCCTCCATCTTCTCCCTCATTGTGCCCCACACTTGCTTTCTTGTTTTTTACACATCACGAAACAGATTTCCACGCTGCACTTTTGCACTTGCTGCTCCCTCTGCCCAGGGGGCTTTTCCTCCAAATGTTTCCAAAGTTTCTCCCCAAGCGTCACTTCTTCCTAGAAGCCTCCCTGCCCTGGTTCCCCCACTTAAAGCAGCAAGTCCACTCCTCCAGCAAGCTCCACTTGTTTGCTTGCCTTGTTTACTGTCTTTGAAACACTGTCATGCTCTCAAAATCTAGCATGCATTTATTTGTTTATTGTCTGTTTCCCCTTCCAGAGTCTAGGTCCATACCCACTGGGTCCTTATCTGTTTTGGTCAACTCATTGTTACATGAGTTGAATGCCTACACGCTTTAAGGAGAAGTGTTTGAGGTGGGAAAGAGTTGCCTTTTATTCAGCAGATTCTGTGGGGATGAATAAATTCCACTGTAGCATTTTTTTAAATGCATTCAGACAATGACACTTGAGTCACTCTCTACCAATGATACCATTTTACTAATGCAAAGAAAATCCAAACTAAGATCCATTACTTCTTTTCAGTGAGACACCCAGTTAGCCTGCTCCTCGTCCCTCTTAGCAACATTGCCTCATCCTGTGGGCTGCTGCGGTGGGTGTGCAGGCCCTGGGAGTCTCCTTTGAAACAAGAGGAAAGGCAGAGGTTGCCAAGACGGCTCTTGACCTTGGCCTCCTAAACTACAGCTGGCTTGGCAAGGTGCAGAAGTATGGAGAGGCTGGGTCTGCTGTGTGTGACTCCCAGCTGTGCCACTCTCCAGCAACTGCCCAGCCTTAGTCAAATAACATCACCTCCCCAGGACTGGGTTTCTTTCTTTATTTATATATAGTAGGAATAAACAAATGGTTGTCATGCACTAATGCTTTTGTGCAAGGCTTATTTAATCCTTTGCAATAGCACTGTTAAGCTGTGTATGATTATTATTTCCCTTCTACAGATAAAGAAACTGAGGCTCAAGGAGGTAAAGAATTTAGCCCAAGGTCACATAGTATGTGGCAATCAGCATGTGGCAGACAGCCAGTATGCTGGACACAGGTCAGCTGCCTCCAGACCCTGTAATCCCAGTGCAGATTGGCTCACTGTACCCTACCCCACAGAGGAGAGGTGGAGATTAAATGCGACCCTCTGCAGCAAGTGGTAGGCACAGGGTCTGGGGCACAGCAATGGCACCTTTAGGACTGGTACAGTTAGGAATTAGCACTTCTGATCACCCTCATCAAGTGGAAAGCTTGTGTAATAGCTGAGTCTGGTCTCGGCTCCCAGCCAGTCATCTGGAGGTATTTCTTTATGTCAAAAGAAGAAGAGCATCCTGCCCCACTATTAATGCTCTCAGCTCCGGGCCAGTCCTCCTGCCGAACCCCCAGACAAGGTCTCCCCTCAGGCGGAAAGTAATAGTTCCGGCTTGTTGCTCTGAGGTGTCGGCAGTGACAGCCCCTTTTCTTTCTGAGGGACCCAGCAGGTCACTGTCTGGCACCCCACCAGGCTGCCACCCCCTGCCGGGCCTGGGCTCTGCTGGCCATCCGCTCAGTCCTGTCTGACCTGTCAGTGAGTGCTGTGAAATGGAGGTTGATGAGGAGCAGAGCAGGGAAGAGAAGACCAGGCTGCGAGAGGCCAGAAACAGCAGGCAGAGGGCGAGCATTTGGGGAAATCAGACGCCGGGGTCAGAGGCCACTGCTCTCTGTTGCCACTGGTTTTTGTAACAGTAAAGAGGGGAGACAGCAGCAGGCAGGCTAGAAATCCCACAGGCTGTGGGCTAAGTCTGTGAGTCTGTGCCCCGGAGGTTTGTCAGGGGCTGTCCGAGACTGCGGGAAGCCTCCGATCACACCAGCTCATTCCCAGAGGCTTTTTCCGGGGCGAGGGGAGTTGGCAGAGGGAGGGGAAAGGGGAGGAAAGGAAGAAGAGAGAAAGACAGATGAAGAAGGAGCAAGAAAAATAACTAGAAACTGAAGATGTTTTCTGAGGCCTCAGCATCTGCTCCCCTTAATCCTTTGACATTTGGAGGGTACCTTGCTAGCCTCCTATGAAGAATCAGGGAGAGAGAGGTCAAGAAGATTTGTAGGCAGACAATCAAGATGAGAGTCACTGCCCCATCAGTGCCATCTTTGTGACCTTAAGCAAGATCTTTTCCCTTTCGGAGCCTCCATTTCTTCATCCGCAAAATGGAGATCGTGGAACCTACCTCACAGTGTTCTGACGAACATTACCGGATGACAGCTCAATAAAGGATGCTGGTGGAGGACCAGCTCGCAGGAGTCAGAAACATAAACAGGGTGAGGTTAGGAGCTGCAGCTGAAAGCCAGTGAAAACATTCTGCATCCAAAAACTAAATCATCCTGGTATGAGCATTTAGATTGCTAGTCTTCCGTTTGACTTAGATTTAAAAAAGCTTGATGCAGGTACTGAGCATGTCACAGTAGAGGGTACAACAGATCCTGTATTTTGTGCACTTGCAGTTTTTAACAGGACCACAGACTTTTGTAACAGCTTCATAGAGAACTTGGCTATAGAGTACAGCATACTGAGTTCAAAAGCCAGCCCCTCTCACTCCCAGAAGCAGTGTGTCTTGAATGAATTATTTAATCTCTCTCCAAGTCTCCTGTTTCCCATCTGTAAATAGCAACATTAGTAATCCTGCTAGGATCCTGGTTGTGATTTGCAAGGAGATGCATGTAAAGGACTTAGTTTCACTTTGGGCCCCTAGGAAGCTCTTCATGAGTGCTAACCAATAGTTCTCATTAGACATGGTTTACTTTAATGCTTCATTGTCCTAATGACCCCAGGGTGTTGTTACCTAGCACAGGGTCCCCACACTGAAATGCACTGGCTTTGTTTGCACTGGGAGCTGGAGGGCAGGAGCTCTGAGCCGATGTGCTCATGGTGGTGATTGACTTGTGTCTGGCCTGTCCAGGGATGGCCCTTTCTTATAAGAAATCAACCCAGCATGGGACTGTGACTTGTCACTGTTGAGTAGATGGAGGTTTAGCCAGTCCTTCCCAGGACAGAGCCTCCCAGTCCACCTCCATGTTCTCCTGAAGTGTCCCCCAAGGCATGTGGCACCAGGTACGATTGCAGAGGTGCTCTGAGCCAAAAGGGGTCCACAACCTGGAAATGATACATATCTATTGCAGTATTAGTCATAATGTACTCACATTTCAAAGACTTCAAGAAGTCCTGCTGTAAAGAAGCCAGTTTCATTTTGTTTACCTGATGTCTCCCACTTTGTATATGAACACAGATCCCCCTCCCAACTCCATGTCTGTGTTTTGAGGAACCTGTATTAACATCCCATAGGAGATGCAGTTTGGAAAATCAGCCTTATTCTCTTAGGGCTAGATGTACTGTCGTGGATATTTGAAGGGTACTTTCAGTAATTCAAGGAAGAGGTTCTTGAGCTTTAGTGAGCAAAAGAATCCTCTAGAAACCTTCTTTAAAAAGCAGATTTCTAGTCTCAAGAATTCAGTAGGTCCTGGGTAACAGCAGGGATCCACGTGTCACATCATCCCTGGGCAGAGAGAACACCTTGAGCAATGCTGGTTTAGAGTGCGGAAGCTGGAAATTCAGTTGCTCAACATTGCTCAATATCAGTGTCCAAGTCACCAGGGGGCTGGCAGTAATGCAGGCTCCAAAAGCCCAACCTGAGACCGTGGGGTTAGTAGAGTCTGTATCTTAACAAGGTCCCTGAGTAATTCTATTGCTGATTAGAATCTCAGAAGCATTTGTATGAAAGAGTTTTGTTGATGATACTTGTTTGTTTGGCTTTTGGTCCATTCATTTAGTTTTGGGTGAAGAACTATTCCAAAAAAAATAAAAATAAAACAATCCCCCAGCAGCTTCAAAGTGCAGCCAGAGTCACATTAAACAAGAGTTTCCACCTGGCCCGTGCTCCTGCCTTGGCAGAGTAGCTTTGGTTTTCCTAAGCAGCCTTTGTTTTCTTTCTCAAATCCTTCCCGAGGAATAGGAATGCCAGCAAAGCAGCTTGCTGTGCGAACTCCAGGCTGCCAGACCTCTGGTCAAACATGACTGATCTTCCATTGCTAAGTCGTAAGAAAAGCCGAAGGTGCTTTGGGGCAAGGCTCTCTGCCCTTGGAACTCAGAGACTGACAAAAAGAATTGGCAAGAAAGGAGAGGAAAACTTCCAACAGGCCTTCCAGGAGTGCCGGCACAGTGCTCCATCTTGCAGTATTTAAGAATGGCTACACTCTCTGGGGGGTGAGGGGCCGCCAGAGGAGCAATGGTCCATCAGGCAGCCTGGGTGTTAATGGCAGGTGAAACCTTCCAAATGAGCACCCTGTCAGCCCATCTATTGCTTTCAAAGGTTGGCAGTGCGGGAGCCCTAACAGAAGCAATGAAGAACTAATCTCATATTGCCAGGTTAAATCAAGTCAGTCTTGCCCGTTCCTTTCACTTCTTAGTTACATCAAGACACAATACTTTCAATTATCCCTCACTTCCAACTTCTCAGCAGGCATTGGGGAAAATGCAAATGGAACAGTGCCCTTCTCTGGTGGAGAGCAGGAAATATCACTGAAGATTTCCTTCACCAATTGACTTCTGCCTCTGTCTCCAGAGCTCATCACTCGTCATTTCTTTTCGTATATCTCTGTGCACTTAAGACAGTAGATGCTGTTCAGTCCATTCTGTGGATTGGAAAACTGAGTCATAAGAGTTTGCTCACTTACCCAAAATTACACAAGCAGTGAGCTAGACCAGATTCTAACATCCATATTCATTTGCTGTATCTCTGACTGGGCCAACCACTCAGTTCCTTGGGTGAATAAAACAGAGGACAGTCCCTGCATCTTCGTGTGCCCTGGGCTTTAGACTGGCTTCCTTGAGCTTCTCTAAGCGCTCCTCCAGGGAAGGGACTGGACAGGGCCAGTACTGCTAACTGAGACGACACTCCGGTCCAGACTAGGTCCCACCTTAGTCCTGCTCCCTCTTTCTCCCTGCCAGCATGCTTTTCAGTGATCTGCCATCCTTTACACCAATCCTTTTTCATGTACATCAACTGGATGCCCAGAGGTATTTTGGGATTTGCAGCATTTTAAGGTCCTAGGATCTTAGAGGGCAGCCTGGAGAACAGATTGCCCATTTGGGCAATGCCACGTGAGATTAGTTTGTCAGAATGGTACTGACTTGTGATTCAGGGGTGACTCAAATAGTTTCTATAAACAGGGGACCAGCAAAATGTATTTACCTAGGGTCCTGTATGCCTTAAGTATAACCCCACAAGAGCTCATCCTGAAACAAAGCAACCTCCAAGGCAAAATTAATTCTATGGCTGCCATCTTCCTTTTTATTCAAGAACTCCTTTATGTCTAAAAATCAACAGGACCCTTTGGTCTTTGCCAGTGCCAGTGCCCTACAGACACCCTCTCCTGCTTCGGTTCCATTACAAAGAGCACCAGATTCTTTCTTCTTGCCCCAACTGGTTGCCTCTTGCCTTCTTTCCATTGCCTCATTAACTTTCCACCTCCCCCATCATTAGCTGCTCTCAGAACAAAGGCCTTCAGATCTATTGGGTTCACCACCTGTGCAGCCTGTATTTTTCCTGGGGAAATGAGAACTTGGCAAGTATTTATCTCTGCAAGGGTAAACAAACCTATATGCTGCCAAGAAGACTCAGAAGAATGAGGAGAAGGACGAGGAGGAGGAGGAAGAAGAGGAGGAGAAGGAGGAGGAAGAGGAGGAGGTTCTCAGGTGACGAAAGGCTTAACCTCCTCTAAGTACCTGGTGTGAAACACTGCAGTTGATTCTTCTCACACTATTGTACTGCATCATCATCACCACTTCCACTTTGTAAATTCACCTGTCCATCTGAGGGACCAAGATGAGAACTGGGACCATGCCCAGCACCCAGGAAATTCCCCTGTGCCCTTCCCCAGCTGGTAACTCCCCATAGAGGTGACTACCATTTCTGATTTTCTATCATAATGGCTGACTTTTAGCATGCTATAAATGCATCCGTGTGTGTGCTCTTCAAAGCTGGTGTTTTTACCCAAACCACTACATGGCTCCTTGCTCGGTGAGTAAGGCAGGTAGATTTGGTGGTTGGTGGTGCTATCCATCAAACCATAGTCTGCAAAGAGTGGGGTTCAATTTTAAAATCTGAGCTTTTGACCAATCCCTGGCCTGGGGCTGCATGCAAATCCTTAGTCCCTGGCTGTCTGTGGCACCTGCAGTGAATTATTGGAGTTAATTTGTGCCACCCTGTCACAAAATGGAACTGAGAAAAGTAAATTTAGGTGTTTCTCTGAAACCTTTAATACTTAAAAAAGCCACAGTGTTCATCAGGTCACAGAGGGAGTCACTTGCATACCAAACTACAAGAAGCAAAACTTGACCCAAAAATTGAACAAAATATTTCCAGTGAGATTCCCCATAAGCTTCACAGTATAAAAGGATAAAATTGGAAAATAAGTGAAATAAATATTCTCTTATTCCTAGAGCCCTCCCCTAGAATGGAGATGATACAAAGACCCAGGCAGCCTGCTCCAGGCAGAAAGTGTGCATGTTTCAGCCAGCTCGGAAAGATCCAGACCTTTCCTGCGGCTGCTTTGCAGCCTCCCTGTACACACGGCCCCCACTACCACCCCAAGCGTTAGCTTTCCCAGTAAGCCTTCAATTAAGGCTTTGAGTTTAAAGCTCTTGACTATTTAGGAACTGCCTTTAAAAGCGAGTAAGCACACTGGATGGGCTGGAAGTGGCTGGCACAAACCTGTAGGCAGCACAGAAGGTAAGCACCACCCTGTGCCAGTGCTAAACAGCCAAATGGGGGTTTGAGTCTCACAGGTAAAATAGTGTGGGCTTCAGCAGCATGGTTTTCAGAAATGAATTCCCAGGTGTCTCCCTCATGTTGATTTCTTTTCAGATGCTCGTGTCAACCAGCCAAATTTTTTCCCAATTGGAAGAGTAGACAGGCCTTCAGAAGTGATTAAATCTCACATCCACCCTTGTTTCCCAAGGTGATGGGTGCCTACTGCCCTGTCTTCACACTCCCTTTGAGGCAAAATGCCTCCTCCTTCCCATAATGAAGAAGACAAAGGAGATGAGCTCACTGGCTGCCTTTTCTTGCTTTTTATCCCTAGCTGCTGCTAAGCTACTTGGATACCTTACTCGACTTCTCCAAGCCTCGGTTTCATCCTGGGAAGGCTGGGTGATGTGGTGATACTAGTGACAGTGCCATTTACTTAGCTCCAAGTAATGGACAATCATCCCTCAGTGTCCCCCAGGGATTAATTACAGGACCCCCACAGACCAAACTCAGGGACGCACGAGTCTCGTTTGCCAGTAACCTACATACATCCTCCTGTGTACTTTAAGTTGTCTCTAGATGACTTAGTCTAGCTCGGTGTAAAGACTCTGTGATTTGTTGTTGTACTACATTGTTTATGAGACAAAAAAAATTAAAATCGTCTGTACATGTTCAGTACAGACACAGTCCTCTCAAGCCTGACTATATTTTCATTCCAAAGTTAGTCGAACCCAAAAATACAGAAACCAGATACTACAAGGGCTCAAGAATTAACTGCTTTAGTCTCCCAACACCACTTTCCAACATCATCTTCATTTTGCACAGAAGGGAAACTGAGGCACAGAATAGTTAATTGCCTAAGGTAGCAGCGAGGAGGTTGCCAGTCTGAGATTCATACCCAGAGTTTAAAATGTAAGGGTTATGTGATTCTGTTTTACAAAGTTTCCATGAAGACTTGAATCAAGAATATACATAAATTCTGTTCTATCTGTACCATCTATTGTTACTGTTATTATCAACCTGTCACTATGTGGAAACACTGCATGCTTGTCAACATTTGAGTCAATCAAGCCCATGAGTGAATTACTCTAAATATATCAGAAAGTCAGGCATGGGGTGCACACCTGCAATCCCAGCCACTTGGGAGGCTGAGATAGGAGGATCTCCAGTTCAAGGCCAACCTGGGTGATAGGATGAGGTCCTCATCTCAAAGCCTAAGTACATAAACAGGTAAATATAAAGGGATGTGAATTTATTTTCATATTTGTTATCTATAAACCATTAAAAACTTCAAGGAGCCAGGTGTGGTGGTGCACGCCTTTAATCCCAGCACTCGGGAGGCTGAGGTAGGAGGAGCGTTGTGAGTTCAAGGCCCGCTTAGGCTACAACGTGAGCGCAAGGCTGGCCTGAGCTATGTAGTGCGACCCTGCCTCAGAAAACTAGGGCTGGGAGTTTGGCTCAGTGGCTTCAGTGCCTGTCTGGGAGGTGTGAGGCTGTGAGTTCAATCCCCAGTGCTGCAAGGAAAAAAAAAACTTTAAGGAATCTCTCTTACACTAATACCTATAGTTTATTGAACACATATTATTTATATATTTATATGCATATACAAATATAGATAGATTTAATTCCTTGATTCCCTATCATTTAACCCTGTGGCATCTGCACTATGATATACTTAGTTTTAACCACTGAACAGTTCATCCCAAGTGTCACTCAGGCAGCACATTTTTTTACATCCTGACTCTCCCAAGCATCACTCTGGCAGGTGTCATTCCCACCAGTTGATTCTTGTATTCAGTAAATTTGATAAAATTGTCATTTTTACATTTCCTGTTGCATTATCTTATAAAAATTAATGACAAGTACAATTTTTGTTATCTGCATTTAAATAATTGGGCTGCAGCGTGGTAAAGGCAAGGACTGAGGCTCAGCAAGGCTGGTTATCTTCCCTAGCTCACACAGCCCGGGACAAGGTAAGGTGAGCTTCAAGCCCAAATTCACTTCATTCCAGAGGCCAAGTTCTTGCTTCTGATTCTGGATCAAATTCAGCAAGAATTAACCTGATTTCTGCTTCATATGCCACCACTATTGTGGAATATTTGCTCTTTATCAAAAGCAATAAAAAGAATGGCTCGATATTGTTTCCAGGAAGTTTCTCCCATGTCCACATTTCCCTGAAATTGCCATTCCAATTAGCATATGATCCATATGTATAAAATGCAGCCAGAGCTGTGTTTAGCATTGGTTCTGACAGACGGCACCTAGAAAACCCGCCCTCGTTGGCCACATCTCACAGAATGGAGTAAGATGAGGACGGATTGAGCTCTCACCACGGGCCCATCTGGGAAGACCTAAGATGCTTTCCATCATCCTCGCTGAGTCAGAAGCAGACCCTTTTTGAGGACTCTCTACACCTCTCTCACAACCATTACCACCCTCGCCAAGGAAAAGGCAACCAGACAAACAAATAAGTACGTAGATAAATAAAGGAAGAAATCACACGATGTCATAGGAGGGCTGGACCACTTTCCTGCCACCGCTGAATGGAGACATCGGCCACCTCCCAGGTCCTGAACTGGCAATTCAGAACAGTTTGATTGCCTGCTTGATTGTTTGCGAGATAACTGCAAGATTGTCAGTGACAGGGTAATTTACTGAAGATTGCAATGTCAGACTCCATCCAAGGGGCTTGCTGGCATAAAGATGTGATTCTCATGACTGACAGGCCACTGGGAGATTGGAGTGCCAATTTAAAGTTCACAGTGTCGTCTGAAAGTGTTGGGCGGTGGCAGCCCATAATCACGCAGCGTGATGAGGTCATTACCAGCATAACGTATGCTCACACTTAATAACCCCAAAAGCGCAGTCTCTGGAGCAGGTAACTGTAAATATGTAGGAGGAAATTATTTATCTCCTTTTCCCCCTTCTTTTTTTAGTGTTTGTCATCAGCCATTGCTGATGTGTTTAGGTCATCTCCTGCCAGACAAACCCTTGAATCAAAAGCCCAGAATCAACAACAAAAACAGTGGGGAAATTTGAAGTTTTGAATTTCGAGGCATTCACAAGTCCAAAAAAGAATGACAGACTGCAGAGGGCGGGGAGGAAAATGCTCAGTGCTTAATAGGAAAACTGTCGAAAGGTATTATTTGAGCCCGAAGACGTCCTTGAGCTGGTAATGTGGAATGGGTGGTATATGGGTTGGAGGGGGAAGGAAAAACGTTTCCAGCTTCGGTAGGGAAAGGCTGCCAGAGACGGATGGAACTCCTAATGGGAAGAGGCCGGTGACCTTAAAAAAATCCATAACGCTAACAACAGTGGGTTTCTTCTCACCTGAGAACTTTCTGCAGCTGCTAAGTGAAGCACCGCCAACAAATCTCAGCAAATTATTTTTAAAATCTGAGGCAGGCGTTTCGTGGCAGATTCCTTCGTCTAGTACAGGCTGTCCACAAAAGGTGATGTCCAAGGAAGATTTCTGTGCATTTATTCCCCCCACAACCCTTATTTTTTTTTTCCTTTTTTTTTTTTTTTTTTCCTTTCTCTTCTGCCAATGGTCCTCACATCCAGGTGGGGCAGTCTGTATGTGGATCCGATACAGTGCCTCTTGATCACCCTGCTGCTGAGGCACAGTTCATTCTCCAGCGCTGCCTCTGAGGTTTGCGCTTTCCCAGGCGCCGGGGAGAATTCGATTCAGCCTGCACATCCAGCTGAGATGTTCAGAGCCTTGATTTCAAAAGTCTCTAAATTTAAAGTACTCGTGCCCGCTCACCCTCCTGTGTCGGCATTTCTAGGAAATTTTGTAAATCTAAATGTGTTACGAGGCGCACAAGCAACATTTGCCCATGTGGAAAATGAGAGGCTAGTTCTAGTAATTTAAAGCCAAGCAAAACATGCACCCTCCTAATTTGTTTATTTGCTAAAAAGAAAGTAATGCATTAAAATAATCGTACATTAATTGCTAAATTACAGTGGAACTTTGGTGAAATTATATATTTCAATTTCATTAGCAGAACCAAAGGAAAAGGGTAATGCCAAAAAATTACATTGTAGTAAATTTAAAGCACACAGGCAGGCCTCTGATTCAGCGTTCCAGGACAAGTGTTTGTCATGCTACAGCCCAGGCTTGAGTGCTTGTCTCTAGGATGCTAATTATAGCAGAAAAAAAAAAAAAAAGGCCTTGCTATGAAATCCAAGAGGTGCATGCAGGTTTGCAGGTTATTCTCCAGCTTCTCTTCTGTTCAATCAGTTCCCAACAGAGTAACTAAGGATTGGCCCAAAAACCCATTCTAATAGCAAATTCCAAGGAGCAAGCCCTGCCCTAAACATTACTAACCTCGGCCCTAACAAACATTCGAAGAATGAGAAACGGTTGTTTATTCATTCAACGAACATTCACTGAGCACCCTATTCTGCTCTTGACACTAAGCAACACATGAATGTAGAAATTAATAAGACACTGTTCTTTTCACCAAGCTCATTTTCCAGATAGGGAGGCAAGCATAAAGAGATAATTAACTCCAGTACAAGGAAGTTGATGTTAACAACAATGGTTTCTGAAATTTATTGTGCATTAGAAACACCTGAGAATCATGATTGAAATGCAGAGTCAAGACCTGCTGCTCGAGGCTCCCTCTAGGGAGGTTTGGGGTGGGTCGTTGATTCTCCCAAGAGGATTTTGACGGTGAGCACTCTCCTGAGTGCCTCTGATACCGAGATGTACGGACTAGGAATACCGAACTGCTGTGTTACAGCACTGTGGGCTCCTGGAAGCAAAACACCATGGATTGGGTGGTGTAAACAACAAGTCACTTATTTCTCACAACTTTGGTGACTAGAAGTGCAAGATCAAGTCCGCAGTAGATTCAGTGCCTGGTAAGCGCCCAGTTTCTGATTCATAGATAACTCTTGTTTCTGTGTCCTCTCATGACCAAAAGCGGGCCAGAGCTCTTTTGGATCTCTTCACAAAGGCCCTAATCCCATTCATGGCAGCTTTACTTTCAGGACTTAAATCCCTTTTTAAAGGCACCACCTCCTACTACCAGCATATTGCAGTTTAGAATTTCCGCATCTGAATATGGAGGGTCCACACACATTCAGTCAGTAACACCAACCTGGCCAGCTTTGTAGATGAAGTGGCCACACTGAAACTGGGAATTAAACAATGAGTCAATTGTTCGTTTCTTCCACTCTACAATCAGTTCCTTAGGACCAGACACCATGGTTGGTTGCCCACTATCTTACTCCTAGCACAAGGACAGAGCTTAAATATGTGCTGAATGGTAGATGAATGTAAAGGAATCAGCCCAGGAAAAGGGGCAGGACTCTAGAGAAGTAAATCAGAATGTCCAAAGTCCTGCAGGCAGCCTGCTCCACAGTTCCCTCCCTGGCCCAGCAGGAGCAAGGCTGGAATGCTTTTCTCCATGGAAGTGAGATTTAAGGAATCCCATGCATTTTGATTATTTGTGCACCCATTAGCACAGGCCCCTTGGGAACCGGCTGCAGGTGATTTTTTTATGGGATGTTATTTTGAAGCAATGTTTTTGTTTTTATTTCCAATCACTCCTATAATACTTGCTCAAAGGAGAAAAGAAATTTCAAAGAAGTGTAATAAAGAAAGCAAAGAGAAGCACACTTATCTAGTACCTGGGGATAGACATTTGTCAACATTTTCAATTTTTTTCCTTTCAATCTTTTGTTTTTCGTGTGTGTATAACCTGGAATTATGCTAGGCTTGCTGTGCGAAACCTGCCAATTGAAGGCCTCTGGGAAGGTTGGATGATAACAAAAGTGTCAGCGTCTCCAAGCGGCTCAGTGCCACAAGCCACACTGACCATGCCTCTGCCTCTGCCCTTCCAGATGGCCTGGTAGACTGCCTGGACCCCGACTGCTGCCTTCAATCTGCCTGTCAGAACAGCCTGCTCTGCCGGGGGTCCCGGGATCCCCTGGACATCATTCAACAGGGCCAGACAGACTGGCCTGCAGTGAAGTCCTTCTACGACCGCATCAAGCTCTTGGCTGGCAAGGACAGCACCCACATCATTCCTGGCGACAACCCCTTCAACAGCAGGTAGGCATCCATGAGTCTTTGCAGGCTTCTAAGATCACCCGACTCCTTTCCTGTAGGAGGAGGAGGAAGTGCTAGGATCTTCTGTGTATCATCTGGCCCTGGAACTGCTCGCTGGAGGCAGCTACCTGCTGTAGCCCAGAGAGGGTCCTTTCTTCCCTCTGGTTGGGCTCCAGAGCAGACTACTGGTCCCCCTGAAAGATTTGGCCATATCCGGCCCAGAACCTGCAGGAGGTACCTGTTGACTTTCTAGTTTTAAAGTTATTTTTATGATCTATTTTTATGATATTTTTGTCATTATTTTAAATCTCCCATTGTAATGCCTCTGAGAGTGGCTTTTGTTTGTGCACTGCTGAAACAGTTCATTCAGTAGAATATTTTTGAAAGGTGTTATTAACTTGATAACATAACCTATCATTCGTGGCATCTTAGAGTCAAGATAACGCCAGTTGTGAGAATTTATTGAGCACCTGGGATGAGCAGAGACATTCTCCAGGTGTTGCTAATGCTCACAGCAGCCCCACCAGGGGCTCCTCCGGGTACCCACTGTACGCAACACTCTGTGTCTCACCTTTGGTCTTCTCATTCTCTCTGGTTTATTTTGGCACACAATTGCTAATTTGAGGTCTAGGAATATTCTAGGGCCAAATTCTGGAATTATTTTGAGTCATTTTAGTCCCTAGCTTCACTATAGAACAAATCAGAGCTGTGTCCCTGGAGAAGAGAGCAGGGGGAAGGCTTGGCTTGGAGAAACTGTCCCCTAGCTATCACCTTCTCTCTTCATGACACTGTTTCTGATTCTGCGGGGAGAGAGGAGAGAGGAAGAAGCAGGGGTTCTTACCCTCAGTGGGCCCAGGTCCAAATGTCAGTGGCATAAACCAATCTGAGAAGGATGGGTAGAGTCTCCTCGGGGCGCTCTACCTGATCTCTGTGCCCCATGAGGAGGAGAAATAGCCACTGTTGGTTGGTTCCTTGTTCACAAAGCCTCAAGCATCGAGGCGCTTGGAATGGTGATGGCCCTAACCCCTTGCCCGTCTGACAGTTCCTTCATTCCATCCTCCTCTCTCTCTTGTCTTCCTTCTCCATCTACTTTGTTTTCCAAATTTTAAATTTTTTTTTATTCCACTTTGAGTGGATGCAATAATGGTACATATTTCTGGGGTACCATGTAATCTTTGATTCATGC
>RJWM01034988.1:0-19230 GCA_004363535.1 Dasyprocta punctata | reverse complement strand
TATAATACTGATATAACACTGGTTTTTATGATTTTGAGTTTGTCACTTACAAATAACTCAGTGGAATGCTTCTTGCTTGAATACTTGATTTAGATTTTTCTCTGCTTCTCTTCATTAATATAATAATGCATTAAGTTAATTGAACAGTTAGTGGCATAGATGGTGGTGCTTACAGCAGAAACCAGCTGTATTTTATGAATCGTAATTGATCTTAGGATGATTTATACTTCAGACTGGTATACATTTAGTATGCAAGTTTCCCTTTTCCTTCAATAAGATCTTAAGTCATTTGCATATTTCTCAGCTAATTATGAGTCTTAAAACTTAATGTCTTGTTGTGTTTCCTTTTTTCCTAGGATCAACTGCTATATAATCCGTTCTTAAAATTGTGCCTTTCAGCAAATGGAGAACATCCAAGCTTAGTGTCATGCAGTCCATTAGATCCACTCCAAAAATGGATTTTTAACCAAAATGATTAAGTGTTCCTTAGAATTAAGGAGTCAAAAAAGAGGTACTCTTTCTCATAAAACTGTGACTAGGCATACACTGTAGTTTTGGGAAATTATGCAAAAGCAGCTAATTGTAACTTATTCCAAGTGCATTTTTCTTATTTATATCTTCAAATGTCTATGTAGCACAGCCTCAGAAATCCTGTTTCTGTTTTAAAGCACAATAACTAGTAATACCAAAGACAATTTTGAAATGTCCAGATGTAGAAGAGATGTTTACAGAATGATGACAATAATTTTGTTAGTAAAGTAGCGTTTGTATGTTTGTACACTTGAGGATATGCATAGCTACATTCTTATACTCCCTATGTAACTTCTCCTAGGTTTTTGGGAGGGGGAGGAAAAAGATCTGATACTGTATTTTTTTAACTATATAGCAATGGATCAATGAAGGTCAAACAGTGACCTTTGTGTAAAAACCAGGAAATTTTTGTAAATGCAGGTAAAATTCTTTGGTCTTTTGTTTTCTTGTCTGTCAAATGTTTCCTTAAATATGAAGTTGAATAAGAAAAAGATATTTTTTAACACTTAAATTACTTGTGAAATTTTAAAATATTTTTAAAATCTTAACTCTACTTGATGCACTTAATGACTTTTCTTAAGTAAATATGTTGTGTTTTCCAAAGCAGTTTACAAAACTTTATAAATTATTATCTGTTGATGAGGTGTCCTTTTCCTTCCTTCTAGTCTTTTTTCTTACCAAAATGTACTAATCTTGAATGTTTATGACATTGAATTTTAAATGCAGAATACTTGACTCACTTAGTGCTAAATTTTATTTGTTATTGATTCATTATAGATTGTCTTTGTAATGAATTTTTTCACAAAAATTTATTTTTATCTATATGGAAAATACAATAAAAAATCCTAATTACTATTATACTCACTTGTTTAAATTGTCTTCTTGTTTTGGATAAAATCTGTACTTGATAATAGATGGGGGAAATATGATTCTTATATACTGAATTTTTAATACCTGTTGTTGATAAAGCCATGATTCATACATTTGATAAAAATAGCATAAAAATTAGAGAATGGAAAAGATGCTGTTAAATATTTAGAAAATTTTATACAAATTGCAACTTTCCTTGAGCATCTGATAGGGTGATTTTTTTAGAAAGCATATGCTTGGGAGATTTAGCACTTCATTTTTGGTAATTTTATAAATGGATCACTTATAGTCTTATTCCAGAAGTAAAATATGATGGATTTTATGTTTTAAATCTGGCAGAGTATCAAATATATAAAAGAAAATACTTCTTGACCATTGTCACCCACTTTTATTGTTGATAACTTTAAACTTGTATTCAAATTTCTGTATTCTCTGATTGATTACTATGCCAAATTTATTTAAATTCAACTAATATTTATTTTGTGTCTAACTTTGTAAAAGAATTTTTGGTGAACACAGTTAATGCATACTGTCTTTGAGCTATGTTTCATGGGGCAGAAAAAAAAAATAATTTTGAAATAGTGAGTGCCAATATGATGTTATATTTTATGATGCAAATGATGGTGCACTTATTGGTATTTGATATTTCATTAATAAAAATTATACTTTTGTTATAAATTAGTAATAATACATATTAGGTATATAGCAGTGCTAACTTATATGTGTAATTTCTATTTTTCAATTTGTTACACTAGAAATGAACATTCATGAACAAATGCTGTTCTGAAAGCTTGTTATAATTCGAAAACAATGTATAACAATTTTTTTGAAAATATTTTATAAACAAACTTAAGTAAAGTCTGTTTTAGAAAAATGAAATCAAGCTGAAGGTCCTCCTCATATCATTATATGTTGTGTCATGATCCAACTTGAATCTGTTTATATTGATGTGATTTTATTATGGCTGAGTTAAATCCATCCATGGGGAAAGTCCTTGCCTGATACTGGCCTCTCAGACTGTTGCTAACTATCAGACCAATTATTTCATTAAACATTGGCCATTTGGTATGGGTGGTGCCTTTTCTAAGTCTGAGTTTTGGAATGCTGTTAACAGAAAGTTATTTATAGACCCTGGCTGCCACCCACTGAATGATTTGAATGCACTCAAGTGTGAAATTGTGAAACTCTTGCTCAATTTAAGGCTGCCAAGGCAAATGGTCTAGGTGCTACATAGGGCCTGGCATGTTGCCTTCATTCCAGAGGACCAAGTCTTCAGAACTCCAGGTTGGTGAACTGCATCTGCTGGGGTTAACCAGATGGGCAGGCTCACTGAAAATGAACCACACACATAGCCATAGCAGAAACTAAGCTATATGCTAAAATTGCCTGTTACTATAATCAATGATGACACATTTTAAATCCCTATTTTATCAGAGAATGGTATTAATGTTAATAGACAATTAACTACTATATAAACTATCAAAACTTATATGCAAAAAAGTAGAGCACTGCTATTTCTGAGAAACTCAAATTGAATTCTTAGGAAAGACTAGAAAAAAGTCAAATCATGAAAAGAAATGCTAAATCACAAGTGGATAAGAACTATAAAAGGAAAAATAAAAGTCAAGAAAGATTCTGCACTCAAATACTTCATATTTTGCTTTGAAGACAGTACAGATAAAGTTCTTAAAACAGTTCATCTTGAGTATGGTCTGTGCAGGAGAAGTTTTTCAAAACTCTCAGGTACCTGGTCATGCTCAGGTAAAAGGCCTTGACCCTACAAGGGTGTATTTGGGAAGGATTAATATACATACAAACTTACAGATATGTTTATGTGTTCATGTATGTTTTCATCTAAAATATTTTTATATCTTTTTAGTGGGTTTCTACTTTAACAACTTTTTCAAATCATCAACTGTGAACCCAGTTGTATTGGAGAAGAGATTTTCCTTGCATACATAGTCACTTTTATTATCCATTTTCTACACTATGTAGGAAACATCTTTTGTGCCTTATTGATTCTATTAAACAATAGGATAATAACTTACAAGACAGTCCCTATCCTCTTGAAGGTCGTGTACTAGATATGTGGTCGCCAATAAAGTATCACAATATAATGAAATTTTGGAGAGAAAACAGTCTCATGATGGGGTCATAGCATCAGGTTCTGGTGAGTACACTGGCTAAAGATAGAGGAGAAAACAGAAGACCCTGTATTTTGATGGTAAATAATTAAAACAGTAGTTCCTAAACTTCGCTATGGATAGCTGAGGACCTTTTTAAAAGGCAGATCCTGAATCATTAACCTAGAGTGAAGCCTTTGACTTTGTGTTTCTGTCATGTGCTCAAGTGATGTCAAAGATACTGGCCCTCGAACTGCATTTTGAGTAGAAAGTAAATTCATTCAGTCAGTGCCAAGAGTCCTTTGAAACCACAGTGAGGATTTCCACCATACTTCTCCCTTATTTCTTCAGACATCGCCAGAAATTAATGATTGCGTCTCTTATTGTCATGGTTTGCTGGAAGCATCTACGTACTGTGTATATCATGGATTTGATCAGCTCTCACCCTCTGATCACCTACTCTGGAAACGTTTATTCCTATTATTTAGTCAGAAAACTCTTATACGAAAGTACTGTTCATTTTTCTGCCTGAAATGAAAAGGAACATTTCCTAAGAATATGCCTTTTCTATCGTGAAGGGAGCTGTGGTATTTTGTTCTGCATTCTACCATTCCTTTTGGGCTTCAAGGCCAGGATTTGGAAAACATTTCTTCTTTCTTAAAATATACTCCAGTTTATTTAAAGCTATACTTCATCCTCTACCCCATGGTACTACTATCACCTACTCGTGCATCTATAGATCATTTCTCATAACTCATTACAGCCACCGGTTAAATATTTTAGTACTTACTGGGTTTGCTTTCCTTATATTCCTGCTACTTTCATCCTCATGGGCAAGTTCATTGCCCACCGTCCTGGGCTGTAAGCATTTGGCCGCCACATTCCCCCTCTGAACCACGTGCTCCCTCCTTGTCACTAGTAGCCATTTCTACTCTGACAGCTTGGTCAACCTAACTTCTCTGTCACCTTCTATTCTAATTAACTAGTTCCTCTAGAACATTTTCCTACCTCTTTGAGACTTTCAAACCTTTGATCTCTAGTCTATACTTTGCTACAGACTAGTTTTAGTATTTCACAATTATAGTAATTCTTTTCCACTCCTAATTCCCACGTCAGTTTCTCCAGCACACTTACCCAGAAAACACTATACCCTGGATATAGAAAATATTTGCACTGAGTAGCCCTGCGTCCAAACAGTTTTCCTATGGCAGCATGTTTCCCATCGTTTTTGAACCATCCATTTAACTCCTCCCTCCTTGCTCTTAACCACCCCTCCCCCCATTTTTGTTACGTCCCCTGTTTCATGGATTCTGTGCCTTACTCTGTCTTGGTTTGCTTTCTCATTTTGGAGGATTACATTGTACCATGATTTTCTGGAGAAGGATTCAGGATGCATGCAGTTTTTAAAATTTTATATCCAAAATAACTTTATTCTATCCTCACATCTAATAGTATAGATTTCTTAGATGGAAATACTGTTTGTTTGGGTTTTTTTGATATGTTGAAAGTTTTACTTTATCTTCTTCTAAATTCTAGTATTGAAAAATCCAATGCATTTTTTTTTTTTTTATTCTTGACCTTGTGTTACCTTATTTTTTCTTCTTGGATACTCACATGCCTTTTACTGTCGCAGTGATCTAAAATTTGACAGAAAGTTTCACATTTTTTTTAATGTTTTTAAATTCTGAGAAAATTTCCAAATGTTCCTTAACTGTGTCTCTTTTGTATTCTTAGTTTCGTTCTGGTAATTATAACAGACCCCTAATAAGGTAGATCCATAACTGATATTTGAGTAGAACATAAGGTATTTTTCTATTTTATTTTCCCTCTAAATCTTGTAGTTTTTTACACCTATCATTTATAATTTCTAAGAGCATTTCTCTTACAGTATTTCTTGTGTACCACTTATTTTATAAATGTGATTATTTTATCTAAGAATACTAATGCTTGCTGGTGTGCTTTTTTGTATATCTTTTAGTTTCCATGTATTCCACAGTCTTTTAGTTTCTTTAGACTACTTTTTTAAAAAATTGATTTTATTTTCTCCATTCCATATTGGGTGCTTTCCTTAAGTGTCTGATGGATTTTAATTATCTGTCTCTAACAGGGGAGCATCTCATACTTATTGGAAACTTTAGTGCTAGCAGGGATTGTTGACGGTGGTTTTTCCTGCAGGGTGACCTAACTGGGGCCCTTGTACAACAGAGGAAATGAGAAGTTAAATTCCCAGGGAAGAATCTTCCAGTTGCCTGCCTGAAGGGAGCAAGTCTCACTGCCTTCCAGAGAGGCGACCTGAACACGCAGCTTCTGCTTGAATGCGGGAGAGAATCGAGTGCTCTAACAGTAAATGAATTGATAGCTAGCCACCCCACCCACCCACCCACACATACAAACACACGTTCTCATCACTTTCAGAGGCCCTGGGAACCACCAGTTCCTGCTGCTACCTGGAATCTTGAAGTGTGAAATGGATTGTTGATCTAGTTTTTCCACTGCTAGCTTTGGATTGTCTGTGTTCTGCTGACAGCCACTACTGATTTTCTTTCTAGGCTTCAAATGGTGGTGTTACTGAACCTCTCCTGCTCTTTTCCCCATGAATTTATGATTTTTTCCCCCTATGTCTTCACTGCCATTTTCACAGGATTTTTGGATGGAGCAGAGGAAAATGAGAGTAGAATTTGATATTCATGATGAAAACCTTCTCTCATTCTCAATTACTTTCAGTCTATCTTCTGTCACTAACAAATTCGAAGTTGCCAGACTCAATATCCCTTCCCTGCCCTCATTTATTAAGTTCTGCCATATTTGAAACAATTGTCAACCTTATTGAGCTTGTGACTTTCCTCTCTATAGCTCACCAGCTTCTATCTCTAGGGCCCACTGCTTCAAAGCATCATTATATCTTACATGAGCTCCAGAATCTCAAAACTAATTCCTTTGGTTTTTTGGCCATTCCTCTAGTTACTTGATTACTTTCACTACAACCTGAGTCAGCTTTTTAAATTAAAAACAACATGGCTGCCTTTCTTTTGTAACCTTCCAGTGGCTCCCAATCGTTCTTAGACTAAAACTCATTCTGGCTACAGCCCATGCGGCTCTGTGACCCAGTCAGGCCTTGCCTCTGTCCCCTGCCTCCCCTAGAGCCAGTTTTTCACTGGCCCAGTGTCTTCCAGGCTCAGCTTTCACCTTCTGTCTATGTCCTTTGTCAACCTTATTCTAGCTTGAAAAGCTGTACTTTCTTTGTCTGGGTCCTCATTATAACTATCTTTTACAGCTTTCAGTTCTCAGCTCACATTCAGAGAAAAGACCATAATTTACAAAGTAACCCAATCACTACTGAATTATCATATTTATTTTCCGTGTTGTATTTACTACTACCTAAAATTATTGTCTGATCTGTATTTTATGTGAAAACTTGTCTTTTGTCTCCATTATAAAAGATCCTTAGGAAGGCAAGATAAACAATGCAATCCATACCATGTTGCAGTTTAGGTAGATGCAGTACATCTTTTACGTAAAACTACATTTTTCAGGGATGCTAATATTAAACACAAAATAGATATCAGTGTGAAAGCCCATGAATGTAGGATTGAAGAATGAAGACAGAAAATAAGGAGAGAGACAGACTGAGAGACAATGAGAAAACTTTTGCTTGGTGATCATTAACTTTTACAAAAGTGTAAAAATTATCTGACTACATCTTATTTCCTCAAAAAGTATGTTACAGAGAACATAGATTTATTTAAGAAATCCTGCAGTACAAGAATAATTGAGTGCTCCCTTCAGCAGCACATATACTAAAGAATAATGGAATAAAAAAAAATAGAAGTACTAATTCACACAGTATGTGACTCAATGAAATTCATTGCCCAAAGGGTTTATATAGATGGAAACTTTGAATACCCCTAAAGTAAACTTGCCAAAAATGACGAATGACAAATTCACAGTTGATAATGAAAGGTAAGATGTTTGGTACATCTGCAAGTTTTACAGTAAGGTAGCAGATGTGGAAATTTCCTAAAGCATTTCCTTGAATATTGTTACATCACAGAAAGCACAGTCTTTTGAAAGTTAATTCTTAAGAGTTTGCTTCTGTTTACCAATATCATAGTTGTTCAGTCTTTCATTAGAATCTCAGCTACCTATTGTATAATTCTTATGAGAGAAATCTAACTTTTTTCAGTAAATCTTTTTAAAATGATTCCTCTTTAAAGCACAACCACTGGATGTGATGGCATGCATTTGTAATTCCAGTATTCAGGAGGCTGAGGCAGGAGAATTGCTGTGAGTTTGGGGCCAACCTGCACTACAAAGCAAGAATTTGTCTCGAAAAAATTAAATAAAAACAAAAAAAGAACCATAACCTTAATTATAAAAATGTTTTTGGAAAATGTCTGTGGAATTTGAAGTGTTAAAAAGTTTCTTTCACAAATTATTTTTTTCAAGAAGACCAAATAACTGCTACTTATTTGTAAAGTCTTTGTTAACTAGGAGGAACATTATTTCTGCTATTCTGTGTTACAGTGTTAGTGTTATTCTATTTTTCCATCAAAGTTCTTATTGCCAGCAATAGAAATTAATTCTGGATGATTTAAATGGAAAAGGAGTTTGTTGACAGGAAATTGAGTCGTTCACAGAATAATTCAGAATACTGGGGGAAAAAATGAAAAAATGTTGGACAAGCAGGATAAAGAAAAGTGCAAAGCTTTGAAGCTTAAATTCTGCCACAGAACGACTGATGAGGGTGCCGTTTCTGCTGCCATCAAGCACGACGTGAATGTTTTACGCTACTCATTTCCCTGGTGCTGACACTGCCTGCTGCTGACATCGGCTACTGGATGTGTCCCTTCCCCCTTCGCAATCTGGATCCTAGAAGTTACTGCTACTGTTCCAGCCAGAATGAATTCTCCACTGCCTTCTGCTTTTCTCCAGCCTACAAATCGGCATCCAAGCTGGATGCAGAGGGACTGAGCCTATTTCTGTGCCTGCCCTCAAGGCCTTGGAGCTGAGAAAAGCAAGTATACAGCTTTGAAGTTTCCTGAGTGGAAGGCAGGAATTTCACAGGCTGTGAAATTCATGGGAAGGGAGTGCGGCTGCCAGGCAGCTAAATAAGAACAAATGATTTTAGTAAAAACTATAAAATTTGTATGCTACAGCATAATTTGCATTCTTTCCTCATTATCTTTTCCTTTAAACTGTGGAGCAAGCATATTTGAATGATCATACATATGTATAAAAATGTTCATTTCACCAATTATGTGGAGGGCACTATCTTTTCTGTCTCTCAACTAGGTCACAGAAATATTTTTAAAATTTCTGTACTCAATAGATACAGATAGTGTATTAGTTTATTTACTGTTGCTATGACAGAATATTTTAGAGGCGGGTCATTTTATAAAGATAAAAACTTATGTAGTTCACATTTTGGAGGCTTTAAGTCTAAGATCAAAAGACCCTATCATTTTAGCCTCTGGTGAGAGTCCCTGTAGCTGGTTGAGGAAAGAAGTGGGAAGGGAAATGACTGGGTTCAAAAGAGTTCATAGGACAATTCAGGAAGCCTGCGTGGGCTTCAGGGGTCAGCCTTGATCTTTAGTGACACCTCATTCCCTTGTGAACGAACTCCACGAGACCAGTGTTAATCCCTTCCAGAGGCAGTACCCGCTCTTACCTAACTATCTTCCATTAGGCCTCCTCTCTCAAGATGCCACCACTTTAGTACTGCCGTCCTGGGGTCCAATAGCTCAGCACATGAATCTTGAGAGAATAAGCCATATATAAACCACAGCAGATAGTATATTTATGATGTTTCCTCTCAGCAGCAATTTTTATTTTGTTTTAAAACATTAATTTGCTAAGACATAGTTTATGTGCAGTAAAATGTATGGATACTAAGGGTTCCATTTGATGAGTTTTTGGTTTGTAGATTTCATTGTAGCAGTTGCCTAAATACGTATTTCCATCATACTGCAAAGTGCCCGTGTCTCCTTCCACTCGCATTTTTAATCTAGAGAACAATTACTTTATAATCTCTCTAAGTTTACTTTTGTTATTTTGTTTCATATAAATTGGATTATATATTTTATATTTTTGTCTGTTTTTGATTGTTCACCCTGTTTTTGAGATCAATCAACGTAGTTCTTCCTGTAGACTTTATTTGCTGAGTAATATTTCATGCCCCAATGTTTCAAAATACTGAATTTGTTTAGCCATGCATTCCATTGGTAGACTCCTGAGTGATTTCAAATATTGGGCTAGTTTAAGCATGATTCTATGAATATTTAATTTATGTACAAATATTTTTGTGAATTGTGTGTTTTGTTCAACTTTGTATTACTGGTGACAAAATACCTGACATAAACAATTTAAAAGAGGAAAAATTTATTGTGGCTCATAGTTTCTGAGGTTTTAATCCATACTTAGCTGCCTCCATTTCTCTTAGGACAGTGGCAAAACAGAAACATCATGAAGGGAGGCCATGGTGGAGGAAAGTTACTCACCTCATACCAGCCAGGAAACACAGTGGTTGAGATCCATCAAGGAAGGGGCCAGGGACCAGATACAGTCACCAAGGTCATGCTCCCATAGTTCATTTCCTTCAGCCAGGTCTAACCTCCTTTTTCCATCACCTCCCATAATGCCATCAGTTATGAACTCATCAGTGGATCGATTCACTTGATGAAGATGGAACCCTCCTGATCTTGTCACTTCCCCAAAATCTTTACCTGGCAAACAAGCCTTGAGCACAGAAGTTTTCAAGGACATTTCAAATCCAAACCATAATACTGTATTTTTACTTTATTAAGGTAGACACGTAGGTGTGGATTCATGGACTCCAAGTACGTTTAACTTTAAAAGATACTGACAAATAGTTTCTTTTTTAAAACAAATTGTAATATTCCATATTCCAGCAATAGATGAGAACTCTTAGTTATTCTGCATCCTTGCCAACATTTGATATTTCCAATTTCTGGCATCCTAGTGGATGTGAAATAGTATTTTTATGGGTTTTTTAAATCTCTTTGGTAATGATTTTAAGCATTTTCATGTCCAAATTGGATAATCATATTATATTATAAAATATTTAAGTACTTTATACATGTTTATTGGGTAAGTATCTTTATTATTGATTTATAGATATATATTTATTCAAATTAAACATTTTTATTAGACATATTTGTTGCTTAACCACCCGAAGCTTGACAGTGCATTGTGAAATAATGTCCTGTGATGTGGAGAAGCTCTCATTTTTGTTATGTTTTCTTTCATGTTTAGTGCTTTGTGTGCTGTAAGAAATATTTTTTTGGGCTGGGGATATAGCTCAGTGGCACAAGCCCCTGCCTGGCAAGTGCAGGGTCCTGAGTTTGATTCCCAGTACAAATATATATATATATATTTTTTTTTCTTACTACCAGCACAAGAAAATGTTTTTCTTTGCTGCTTTTAGTTGTTTTGTTGTTCTAGTTTTTCTTTTGAATTAACAATACATCTTGAAATAATTTTTATATATAGGGTGATGCAAGAAACTGAAACTTGGGCTGGGGATTTAGCTCAGCGGCATAAGCACCTGCCTAGCAAGTATGAGGTCATGAGTTCAATTGCTGGTACCACAAAAAGAAAGAAAGGAAGCAAGAAAGAAAGAAGGAAAGAAAGAAAGAAAGAAATTGAGACTCAATTTTCCCTAAAGATATTTCATTTTTCTAACAATAGGACAATACAAAACTTTCCCAAAAGAATTGTGTCATACTCTGTGTGCATCTATTTTGAACTCTTTATTTTAGATGTCATTCCTTGTTCAGTATCACACTGCATTTTACTTTCCAGTTGCTGGGACAAAACACTCATCATCTGCAACTTAAAGGAGGAGAGATTTACTTGGCTCACAGTTCTATTGGCTTCAGTCTATAGTTGGCTGTTTTGAAGCAGAAACAGCATGGTGGAAATACACAGCAGAGTTCTCCATGACTGTCAGGAAAGCAGAGAGAGGAGGAAGGAGCCAGGGAAAAGAATATACCCTTCTAGGCCATGCCTCTAGTAACCCACCTCTTCCTAATAGCACGTTCAGTCATGAACTCATTAATAGGTTAAACCACAGATAGGTGTAGTGTTCACATGATCCATTCACCTTCCAGAAGGTTCTACTTTCCTCTGTATAATACTATAGAGGGACATTTTACATCTAAACTGTCACACACTGCCATAATTCATGTTTTTATAGGTGGTCTTATGATCTATGAAAATGGTTGTTTTTTTTCACTTGGTGAGATACTTAAATTCTTTCAACATTTTTTACTTTACAGAGTATACATTTCTCAATTTTTGAAATTTATTTCTAAGTTTTTGTATTTTTACTGGTATTATAAATGAAATTTTGTTTCGTTTTTTGAGTTATTATTGAAAATACATTAAAGTACAACTGATTTTTAAATATTGAGCATAAATACTGAAGCATAGTAGCTCCGATAGTTTGTTAATAGCTTCCTTACAATTTTCTGTATACAAGATCATGCCTATCTGTGAAAGAAAGTTTTATATCTTTTTGTAACCTGAATAACTTTTATTTCCTTCCTTGCACAGTTCTCCTGGATAGAACCAACATTACAATGTGTTTTTAATATCTTGACTGATTTAACATGCCTATATTTTGTTAAGATTTTATGTATATGTTCATAAATTATCTTAGAATTTTCTTCTAATACCATTATTGGGTTTTATTATCAGATTTATCCTAGTCTTATTAAACTATTTGATAAGTTGTTTTTTCTTTTTTGGTGGCACCAAGGTTCGAACTCATAATCTTGCACCTGCCAGGCAGGCACTTAAGCCACTGAGCCAAACTCCCGGCTCTAGCTTTTTTGAGCCAGATTGAACTATGTAGCTCAGGCCAGCCTTGCACTCGCATTGTAGCCCAAACCAGCCTCGAACTCACAACGCTCCACCTACCTCAGCCTCCCGAGTGCTGGGATTAAATGTGTGTGCCACCACACCTGGCTGGTAAGTTGTTTTTTCTTTTTGTTTTCTAAAAGACAATGTGTAATGTAAATACTAATTCTTTTGTAAATGACAGGAGTTATTTGTGAATCCATCTGGGCCTGGAATAATATTTTATGGGAAGGTTAATATAGGCTCTTTATGCCAATTTTTCATGCATATACTTTGGTAAATTGAAGAATTTATTTTATCTAAAATATGAACTTATTGATATAAATTTTTCTAAAATATTCTCTTGTTATCGTCTTTATCTGTGTCGGATTGCTAGTGATATGCCTTTCATGCCTGGTAATGACAATTAATGTATTTTTAATTTTTTCCCTCTTTTGGTTAATGATGATACATATTTAACAATTTCATTATTTTTTCAAAGAACCAATTTTTTACTTTGTTGATTTCCTCTATTTGTTTATGTTCTGTTTCATGGATTCTTACTGCTAAATTTTAAAAAGTTCATTTCTTCTGTATACTTTGGTTTTAATTTGTTGTGTGTGTGTGTCTCTCTCATCTCTCTTTCAGTTCCTTTATAATACTTCAGTGGTAACCTACAAATTATGCTGTGTTATGTTTCCATTATCACTCAGTTCACATCTTTTTCAAGTTTTCCTTTTTGCTACATGGGGTCTTTATGAGTGCTTCTCAATTTTCAAAGATTTTAGGGTTATCCTAGATACCTTAGTATTGTGAAATTCTAGTTTAGTTCTGTTGTGACACCATACTCTGCATTATTTCAACTTTATAAAATTTACTGACAGATTTCCTGGTCTAGAATGTGGTCAGTCTTGGTTGATGTTCCAAGAAAGTCAATATAAAGTTCTATGACATTGATTAGGTAAAACTGATTAATATTGTTCAAATCTGTTATGGCATTATTGTGTGTGTGTGTGTGTACATTTTTTTCCCTCTGTGCCTATCTACTGTTAGTCAACTGAATTCTTCATTTTGAATATGAAATTCTTTATTTTTAGCATTTTCATTTGGGACAGAAAGCTGCCATTGCTCTTCTGAATTGTTCATTCACGTATTTATTACACTTAATTTCAAGTATTTGTGTGTTCTCTTTAACTACTTCTATTGACTATAATAACATTTTTATGCTTTTTTTTCTTTCTTGTTAGTACTAAGGACTGTATGTAGAAAGAACTGTAGCCACTGACATTTTTTTTTTTTTTTTTTTTTTTTTTTTTTTTTTTTTTTTTTTTTTTTTTTTTTTTTTGCGGCACCAGGGATTGAACTCACAACCTCGCGTCTGTCAGACAGGTGCTTAAGTCACTGAGCCAAACTCCCGGCCCTTCACTGACATAATTAATATTTACCCCCAAAGAAGGTCATGTGCCTATCAAGTCGCTAGAAGTGGGGCTTATATCAACCTAATCTGTTGTTAAATCGCATCTAAATTTTGTTACAATTTCAATAAGATTTAGTTCCTTAAATGTATAAAATATTTTGAGGAGAAAAAGTGTTTTTTCTTCAGGAGAACTTGAGCATCAGTGAGAATTCAAAGATCTTTTTATACTTTATGTTACAGGTACTTATTTTTCAAATAATGAAGAGCTCTTTCTACCTTGTAGCCTGGCTATCCAATTCTTTAAGTCATTGTGAGTTATATTTTATATGTGGCATGCCCTCCACCCTTTCTGCAACTTGGAATACTTTCCTTTGGCCTCCATGGTTTCATCACTGAGCAGCTGGGGAAAGCCTCGTACACCTCAGAGGGACTTCTCAGAGTTTGCCTTCCTCACCTTCCTGACATTTTGTGCATTGCCTTTGGGGTGTCTCATTCAGCAACTTGTGTGACTCTGAATCTTGAGTACCTAATAAGTTACTGTTTAGCTTGGGGAAACACCTTGTTCCAAGGAATAGGAGGTCTGTTTCTTAGCTATTTTGCGTGCTTCTACACCTTACTAGGGCACAGGATGTCAATTTGTTGAAGATCTAAAGTACTGATTTTGTTTAAATATGTAATTAAGCTGAGGACCACAAATTCTTCACTTCCTAGCCACGTCAATTGTTCTCTTCTATCAGTGTCTTCTAAAAGAATGCAAGACTTCGGTGCAAATGGAAAAATAGACTGTCATTTTTAAAAGGAGCCATCTCTACTACTTCTTAAAAATCGCATCATTTTTAAAGTGCTGTGACTCTGGTCTTTGAGTACCTGCAGATGCTGACTATGAAGAATTTTTCATTTACTTTCATAAGTTTTTTAAAAAAATAATAGATTCTTTAATTGAATATATTTTATATATTTTTATTGGAAATAATAGAACATTTAAGAATTGGATCAGCATGTTTGTTGAACTATATATATATATATATGTATATATATATGTATATATATGTATATATATATATTTGTATTTAAGTTAATTTTGGCTAATACCCCTCAGATTTGAATATGCCATTTGTCTTCTAAAAATCTTCAGTGGCTTACCATTCTGGTCAGATAATGTCCAAAAGCTCCACTATAAAATATACAGATCTTGAGTCATCTGTAAATTATATTTTCAGGCATTTATTTCCTTCACTATCTTCCTTCTAGTGATATAGATCTAAGAAACTAATATGATTATTTTCTGAAAATAACGTATACTTTTACACACCTTATTTTGCCTCTTATTTCTTCTCTACCTCCCTGAAAGTTTGAAATCTATGTTAGTCTTCTAGGAGCATTTCACTGATCTTTTTTGTGAAACTATCTTTTTCCTAGGTAGTGTTCACATTTTAAATTATCCTATAAAATGAAAGAGTAATTCCGACATAGTTCAAGTTCTTGTGTTACAGTGATCAGTTCCCCTAATAGTCTTTCAAAAATAATTGTTGCATGAAAAGTATACACATGTTCAATTCATAATTGCTTGAATCATTTTAAAATCAAGTTGCAGGAATTATTTCCTGTGGTTTCTAAATATTTTTTAGTATCTTTCACATAGATGTACCCTCTATCTGTGTAAAATCAGATAATTAACATTGATACAAACTAACAACCAATTCATTCCAAATATTTCATCAAATATCCCTGTCTCAATAGTATCGCATTTCTTTAGTTACCCTCAATCTGGGAAAGTTTGATGATCTTTCCCTGACAATTGTGTTTTAGAGCATAAAGAATGCCAGTCACATGGAGCCTTGTGACATTTCCTTGTGTCCAGACTCAGGCAGTACATTCTTACCAATAAGAGAACAGAAATGACATTATACTCAGACCATTAAAAAAGTGTCCTTAATGTCTATCCATCCCACCACTGGAAATGTTAACTTTAATAATCTGCTCAGGTAAGTGCCTGGTAGGTTCCTTTACCATAAGGTCACATTTTCCCCTTTGTAGATGAAAACTATTTCATGGAGAGATACTCCAAGACTATACATAATTCTTATGCATATAAATCTCCATTATATTCCTACTAACTGACTTTATCATCCACAAAGGTTTCTGCCTGATTCATCTGCCACTCTGATATGTGTCATTATTCCATCTATTTTAATTGATTGGCGTTATACTACCTGGAAAAACTTCATTTATTTACAGTGGCTTGACAGATTCCCACTTTGTTCAGTGAATGATAATTGACTTACTGTTATTATGATGCTCTGATTGTTCCAGGTTTGGTCAAAAGAACCTCTTCACTGTAATGCCTGTGGAAATATTTCCCATGTCCTCATCATTCTCCAGGTGCTGCCATATTTACTCATTTTGCGCTTTTCCTGTCTTGGTCTTGAAATCACCTAATCCTCCATGGAGCCTGATTTCTTTCAGTCAGGGTACATAAAATACACAATCTAGGGGCTCAGTGTGCTCATTGCTACTAGATAATCATTACCTTAAGCTCTTTGGCAGACAGAGCTGTGCTTGTGTAGCAGTATCATTATCTATATATATTCAAGTTATGGGCCTAAAATATAACTTTAGTTCTGTCCGTAGCCCTCTCTCCCTTTCAGCTGTAATTGAATACCTTTGTCTTTATTTCCACTTATAAGTCCCACCTCTGACAATGAGAAATATGATTGCCGTTATCCTCAACTTATTTACATATGTAGTTAATATTCTGATTGTGCCACCAACCTTTGTGGCTCTGGCCCTGACATCTTCTCCTCAGCCCTTAGCTGTGCCACTTTCTTCTTGTCTGAACCTTCATTCTCAGCCATCTCTCATGGCAAAGGAAAAGAAAAGATGGGAAAGGAAACGGAGAGGAGGAGGGGAAAGTCTATTCTTTTAAATAAACACTTCTTAGAACAGAAACAAAACTATTTGAAACTTAGCTAAAACTAACACACAGCCCAGTAAGGATTCCTTGTTTTCTGATCCCTTTTCTCTTGTCTTCAAAGCCAGCAGTGTAACATATTCAAGTCTCTCACTAATTCTAATCTTTTGTCTACCTCTGCAACTCTCAAGAACGTTATTATGTTTAACATATTATATCCAGGATAATTTTCCTATTTCAATGTCAGTTGATGGAAACTTATTCTATTTTCAAACTGAATTTCTTTTTCTGTATATAACGAACATGGTCAGAAGATAGGATATGAACATTTTGAGGAGGCTGTTATTTTGTATACCATGATATGGGACATACAAAAGAGCGACAGCTTTAGTAACATAAATAACTCTTACAAATCAATAAAACTAATAACACTCTACCAGAAAAGTAAGCAAATATTCACAAGCAAATATTGAAAGAAAAAGTAGATTAATGGCTCAATGTTTTTAAAAGATTAGTCACTCTAATAATTAAAGGCAAATTAAATACAAAAATTCAAATTACAGAAAATATAAAAGGCAAGTTTTTACTACCCAAATTGGTAGAGCCAGTTTTTCTACTCCCTATCTTCCTCCTCCTCCTTTATTATGCTCAGTCTTGCCAGGGACTGAGACAAAAGGACACTCATGTGTTGCTGGGGTGAATAAAAATCAGCACTACATTTCTAGATCGCTGTTCAGCGATATGTATTAATGATCTTAAAATTGTGCAAACCATAACTGGCTAAGTGATTCTATTTCTGTAAATTTATTCTAGGATAAAAAGAAAGGTATCAGACATTTTAAAGACTATTCACGAGGGTTTTATGAAAGATTTAAAAATTTTAGTCCTATTGGAATAAGATTGCTTTAATATATTTTGCTATGAAATAATGTAATATTCATTTGAAAGTTTTGTATATAAAACATACGTAGTAAACAATAAGGAAAATTATTTGTGGTTTAGAAATCATGACTAGACCCTCAACAAATCTCATTTTCTCCCAGAAAAGAAGTCTACTGTACCAAATTTCATTTTTTTTTTGCATTATGGTTTTACTAACGTATCTTCATGTACAGACATTAAATACTATGATTTCAAAAGTGTATTTACTGAGATGGAGAGACATCCAGGGTATATAGTATGAAAGTGAGTCTAAAAAGATGTTAAAGTATCTGACATTACCCTACAGTCTAGAATTAACTATATTTATACTATTGTGTATCCTCCCAGACACGATACTCTTAAAAATGGCTGGGCATGGTGGCACATGTCTTTAATTCCAGCACTCAGGAGGCTGAGGCAGGAGGATTGTTATGAGTGCGAGACCAACCTGTGCTACAAAGTGAGTTCAAGGCCAGCCTGAACTGCGTAGTGAGACCCTGTCTCAAAAAATAGGGCTGGGGACTTAGCTCAATGGCATAAGTGCCTGCTTGGCAGGGATTTTGTTTCTGTATGTGTTGTTGGTGCTGGGGGTGGAACTCAGTGCCTTAAGCATTTTAAGCATGTAATCTTCTACTGACTACATTCCCAGTCCCAAACTGCTTTTTATCCAGGTGTTTTTTATACTATATATCCTGGATGTCTCTCCATCTCAGTAAATACACTTTTGAAATCATAATATTTAATGTCTGTACATGAAGATATGTTAGTAAAACCATAATGCAAAAAAATATGGAATTTGTTTCAGTAGACTTCTTTTCTGTGAGAAAATGAGATTTGTTAAGGATCTAGTCATGATTTCAAAACCACAAATAATTTTCCTTATTGTTTACTATATATGTTTTATATACAAAATTTTCAAATGAAAACGGCTTGTGGGTATCAAGGACGTTTTCCTGGAAGATGCAGTTCCAAGCTCTACTTTGGAGAGCAAATTGGAGTCAGTCTGCTTGCTTCCAGTTGTTTGGCACTTCTTCTTTGGATGGGGTCAAAAGAGGAGCAGGAGCCAGGTCTTTGTGGACTCAGAAGCAGAGGAGCAGAACTGCCCCTCTCCGGATTCTGTCGCTGCCAGACCTCCTGCTCTAGACTCACACCCGCCAGACCTGCCCAACGCACTGGCTCCGGGGTCCCCACCATCCAGCCTCTTTCCTCTGAGCCTTCCATAACGACTTCTGTAAACTCCCAGGGAAGCTGAAGCCATACGAGGAAGAAGGGACCCTGTCTGCTCATTTTCTTCTGGGATATAACCTCTCTCAGTGACAAAATTGACCTTTCATTTATTCCACTAGGCTTGTAATTGCTTACAGATTTTAAAAAATGAAACTATGTTAAGGATAAGTCATAGATAGGCAATAGGTAGGAATAGTAAAAGTTGAGATGAACACAAAAGATAGTGATTAACATAAAAGTGGGGGTGACAGCTCAGATGGTGGTAGGATGGGGATTGCCTGAGTGGGGACACACAGACCATCTATGGTACATTCTGGTTTTTGAAGCTGGCACATGGATGTTCATTATATTCTTTAAAGTGAAGATATTTT
>RJWM01034987.1:0-19286 GCA_004363535.1 Dasyprocta punctata | reverse complement strand
TGAATATGACTTCTGGAATTAAGAAAAGTTACAGAACATCTCTTACTATCAATTTTCTCATCAATGGCATATTTTCTAATTTATAGTGTCTAGTAACTAGAAAGCAGTTAACACACATAGTGAGTACGCAATATACACTGGCTGTCCAGGTAGTCTAGGGACTCTTATACTTAAAAGATGCTATTAAACAATCAAAGAAGCCGGGCGTGGTGGCGCACACCTTTAATCCCAGCACTCAGGAGGCTGAGGTAGGCGGAGCGTTGTGGGTTCGAGGCCGGCTTGGGCTACAACGCGAGCGCAAGGCCGGCCTGAGCTACATAGGGCGACCCTGCCTCAAAAAAACCCGGGCCGGGAGTTTGGCTCAGTGCCTTAAGCACCTGCCCTGGCAGGCGCGAGGTTGTAAATTCAATCCCCGGGGCCGCAAAAAAAAAAAAAAAAAAAAAATCACAGAAAACTGGTGGTGAGATCTTCACACACTATTCTTCTATCCAGAACTTTTATTTACTTAGCTGTACCTATGAATTTTATATTTTGGATGAATATATACCTGTATTCATAGAGTTACCAATTGTGTGTGTTCAGTGGGATGCTAATTAATTTACATGTTTACTACTAAGAAATCTATGGCTTTGCCAAAAGTATTGAGAACTTTGAGCATCGTAATAGCTTGTTAATATTATCAGATACAGTAAGAATTTTTCATTATTCTAAATTTAAACTGTAAGGGTTTTTTCTCCTTTTCCCTTTGATGGTATCAGGGATTGAACTAGGGGCCTTCATACTGAACTACATGCCCAGCTCCTTTTGTATTTTTCATTTTTAAACAGTCTTGCTAAAATGTTAAGTTGCCCTGTCTGGGTTCAAACTTGTGCTCCTCCTGCCTCAGCCTTTCCAAGTTCTGGGATTATAGATGTGTGTCACCGTCTAATTTTTTTTTTTATTACTGATATATTTCTGTGAAAAGGCAAAATTTTTGTTGCTTAGAAAATTGCCCATCACATTTAAATAGCACACTAAATATTAATTATATTTACAGTTCGTCAAAGTGATTCTAAAAATTCATGCTGTAGTGTAGCATCCTTTCATGAGAGACACAGGTTGTTTTCATTTGTATAGCTATTTTTTAAACAAAGACCATCTTGACAACAATAGTCCACGACACATAGAGAAGACAGAGATAGAATCACAAGAAAATTGTTAATGCCAAACACACCCCCGGGTGAAGTGTTAACATCCCTTCAAGCCTTAGGTCATTGCTATCTTTCTATAAAAGGATACACGTTTGGAAAAATGATTAAAAGGAAACATATCTCCAGATCTGCAAGTAGAGTAGTCAACTTCCGATTATTGTGACAAAATATTTAGGATAGTAAACTTACAGAGGGCAGGTTGATTTGGGCCACAGTTTTGACTATGGGGTCAGTTGGTCTCTTTGCTTTTAGGCCTGCGGTGAGGCAGAGTGCTGCAGGCCAAAGAGCAAGCTGCTCACCTCATAGCCGGAAGGTGAAGAAGACAGGGAGCAAGGGAAATGCGGTCCCCCTGCAACCATACCCCCAGGGACCGAAGGCCTCCCAGGAGAAAGCACCTCTTAACGTTCCCGTGCCTCCTTAGAGCGCCACAGGCTGGGGGCCAGGGTTCTTAACATGGCAGTCGTTGAGGGATACTAACCCAACAAGGCTGCAGAAATCTTCCACAAGCTGTGGTAACAGCTAAAGCTTCACAGAGCAAAGTATTCATTAGAGGCAGTCTCCTACTGTGAGCTGACACTCTGCATTTATCTTTCTTTCTCTTGATTTTATAGTTCTCCCATAAATTTGCATTAAGGTGATATTCTACGACTCCTCTCTGTCTGTAATTTGTTTTGCTCCTTTAAAGGCTAAGTACTTTTAGATGAAACAGTTTCTTAATGGCGCGTGGTCGGGAGCAGACGGCATAATTGTTACTCCTCTCCATTTATGATTCGTTCTTAAGGAAATTTCTTCTCAGTCTTATTTGCTTTGTTGAATTCCCAGAAGACAACTACGTCATCCTTCCCTGGAGAGGCGGTTAAAATTTCTTCGTGGGATGCTCTCTTTGTTGACCCTTATCTTTTAATGATGTCTGCATATTTTGATAGCTGGCAAGCTTTCTAAACACAAAAGGAATTATGGTACTTAAGATACGTAAATCTGATTAACCCACGGCTTGGTTAAAGATCAGGAGAAGGAAAGGAAGAAGTCAGATGTTAGAAAATTAGACAACTTGGGAACATGCATGTTCCCAGTACTCAATTGCTGCAGGTGGAGACATTTTAGAGTTCCTTTTTGTGTGCTTAACTTTAAAAAGTATTTCCCCAGTCGTTCAAAATTCATTAAAGTATAGCTTAAAACTGTGACAGCACATGTGATTTTGTTGATGTGCCATAACTTATGTAGAATTTTAAAATTTTGGACTCTTCTTTGCCCTTAGTTTTTTTGCTCATTTAGTATACAGGACCATATTGAGTACTCAGAATAAAAATTCTTCTGGCGTAAATTGCTTTACATTTTTTCTTTTTCTTTTTAAAGTTTTTTAATTTTACCATTCCTTAACATTTTTAAATGTTTTTACAATAGTGATAGCTAGTACATGGATTTATTGATCAGGAAAGAGATCCTCCAATAGATAGGGAAGTTTAGCCCACTGAGATTATACAGTGTCCCTGAAGGTGAACTGTTAGTGGGGAGCAGACTCTTGTGGCTTATGACTCCCCTAATTTAGGGCTTCTTTCTTTTATGCTACACTGCTTGCAAAATGACCACATGGTAATAAAGGTAAATACAAAAACAGGGCTGAAAGAAACAGGTCAAAAGAGAAAGTTACTTTTAAACGAAAATGAAAATGAATATGTTTTAGATAGGCTGTGATTGATGTGCCAGGCCCTTCAACTGAAAATGTCCCAGGAAGCTGTATTTCAAGTTGGTTCTTGTAGTCAGACTTGACATCTGGTAGTGCTATAATGTCAGGCAAATTAATTTCTGAGCTTCAGTTTTCTTACCTGTAATTTGGGGATAATAAAATAGCAGGACCATAGGGAGGAGTACATGAGTTAATAGATAAAGGGCTGTTAGAACAGTGCCTGGGGTATAGTAAGCATTTGGTACACATCCAGTGTCATTGGAGATAGAGGGATTCTCTTCCAAAGAGAGATCTAGAATATTGATCAGTATAAATGAGTTTTTCATCCATAGTTTACGAGTATCACAAAATGACACATGAGGGAAAGAACCAATCTTTTTATAAACTACTGAATTATTTTACACAATTGTCTGGCCTAACTCTACTGTACTGTCTCAAAGCAGCAGTCAAGCCTGGGGATTTGGTTGGTCAGACATTGCTACTTACTTGGTCTTTCTGGGAGCAGTGGGGACCAAAAGGACAAACTTTTTAACAATACAATCTGATTAGCTAAATAGGCTTAAGAGTGTTTTGAATAAGGATCAGAGAGAATCATTGCAGTATGTGTTTATTAGGAATCACTATTCAGTAGGTCAAACAGCTCTACATAGAAAATAATAACTCAGTGTGTTCTATCAGAGCACACTACTCCACAAATGTATTCTGTGGTTTGGGAGTAAGAAAGTAGGCAACACTGGGACTTTTATCACAGATGAACTGGCAGGCTGATGTGGAAGTAATTTCCATAAAGGAATGAAAGAGAACACACAGCTTTCTTGAATTTATATAGCATTTACTTTGACGTTTCCAGCTCACAAATTCGCTTTCCCCAGTATCGTAAGGTCTCTTTAGGAGCAGAGTCATCAGTTTATTTGGTATTCCTCTGAAGTCAGCACTGGGCCACAAGGAGATCCTAGTGACTGAGTGAAGAAATTTGTGGGTATGTAAATATTATCTTCTTAATTTTTAAAAACTAAAAAAATTAACTGAACAACCCAGTTTGTGTTAATATCATAGTTTTCTGATAAAAAAATTTCCCCCTTAAGTTTATTCTGTTTCTTTATGGTTAACTTATTAATCTTAAGCTTTTTTTGTGATTATTAAAATTTATATTTATAAACATTGGAAAATTTATATTTATAAACAATGGAAAATACAGAAATGTACAAGGAAGAAAACAAAACATGTAAGTGGCATTTTCACAGTGGATTTTAACAGAGGGGATTTTTCTTGGAGTCACTATTTGAGGCCTGTACTTTCCCAAAGAAGGTACACAGTTCAGAGACGATTAACTAGGCCTTTTGCTTTTTTCCTAGAACTGTGTTAAACAATCATTGACATATTTGAAACATAGGATAAATTGGTTACCCTGTCTCTGACTATCAAGAATCACAATCAGCCAACAATTTTGGGGTTTTCTTTCTGTTGGAAGTGAGCCCCCCAGACTCAGTTTGTCAATGCAGATAATAAAGCACTCTGACATCAAGAAATGTCAACAAGGCTTTTTGTTTTCGCAAAAGGGTGCAAGCTTAAGGTAGCAAGCACACAGGACAAAGGAGGATTCCCCCTTTTATCATTTATCCTGGAAGAACAGCTGACCTTTTCCCCATTGGCTGGTTTGGAAGCTCACAAGCTATCCGTATTGGTTAACTCAAAGGCAGCACAAGGGGAACCTTACGGGTAGCTGAGGGAAGGGAGAGTAAAGCAGAGGGGGATGTGGAGAACAGAAAATCCTTGGCCCATAATAAGCTATCTGTGGTTTGTAGCTATGTTCCCAGGATTGAAACTGAGCAGGCGTTTTCTGTAACTTTGTGTTCAGCAAAGACTACCTAGGATGGGCCGGAGTCCAAGATGCAGGCACTCCTGCTTAATAGAAATGATAGAACTTACTGTTCCCCACATCTTGGGGAATAAAAAGCCTATAATTTGTTGCCTTTTAACCTAAGTATTGTATGAAAATAGTATTATTTCTTTAATCTTAAAAATGCGGCAGGAAGTACTACCTTATTATAGTGAACTTGAGCATTTTATCGTATGTTCAGTGGCTATGGATATTTCTTTTTCTGTGACTATTCTTTTTTTTTTTAATTTTAAATCTGTGACTATTCTGATCCATTCCAATGCCATATTTGTTTTCAAGTTGGTTGTTTTCTTGCTCTTTAAAATGGAATAATAAGTTATCACCACTGATTGCCAAGAGATTGTTTTGCTTACAATTCCAACGTATTGCAAACGTTTTTCCCAGACTGTCGGCTTGTCTTTGACTCTGATTATGATGTATTTTTTGTTATACAGTAGTTTTCAGTTTGCATGTGGTTGAATTTAACTTCTTTCATCTTTGTTTTCTGACTTCTGGGTTTCCCAACTGTACTACTATCTTGCTTAGGAAATCTTCTCTTACACCTGAGGTTATAGAAACTATGTTCCTATTGTCTTAGGCAATAAGTAATAAGTAATTTCTTATTGTTCTTTACTTCTTGCCCTTCCATCTCTCCTTCCACCCCTCCTCCCCTTTTCTTTCTCATCTTTAAACCATCTGCATTTCCTTTTTGTTTCTGTTGAGTTTGGGATCAAGTTTCATATTCTGACCTATTTTGTCCCAGGTTTCCTTATGGCACATAATTGTGGCTCGGTGAGTTACACAAACTGAAATTTCCCTTAATAGACCTGTTTCTTTCCTGATATTTCACTCAGGGCAAAGATCCAATGGGGCTGTTGGTCTGCCTTCCCGTCTGGCTTCTCCGTGAGCTGTATCAATCATTCTGTCCCCTTCTTTTCTCCACCTCTTCTTTTCTCTAACTCCCGTCGTTCTCTAAATCAGGTTCCATATTTGCTTTTATTAATCTCCCTCCTAAAGCCATGGTCTGCAGACTTTCACTCTTTTTCAGTAAAGAATCAGATAGTAAATCTTTTAGACTTTGCAGCTACTCAGCTGTACCATTGTAGCACAAAAGCAGCCTTACACAATAAGTTAGGAATGACTGTGGCTTCCTTCCAATACTACTTTATTTTTGAAAAGTGAAATTTGAATTTCATTTGATTTCCACATGTTACAGTTAAATTTTCATTTGAATTTTTTCTCTAATCATTTATAAAATGTAAAACTACTTCTTAGTTTGTGTGTCATATAAAAACAGGTGGCATTCTGGGTTTGGCTTGTTGGCTGACCTCTGCTCTGTAGACTCCAGGTCAGGCTTCTTCTCTTCTATCTTGAATCTTTCCTTTAAAAAGGAACCACAGATCCTAGGCACACAGCTCCAAGCAGTTTCCTTCGTTGAACCATTATCAGTGTATAAATTAGCATATTTAAAACAATACATTTTAGTTATTCAACTCTCTCCTTTTAAATTCTAGAAATTACTCACAGTATCTACATACATTTTGAGTTTCATTTTATGTGGGTTAAACTGTTTTCTTATTTAATATAGTACAAATATAGTACAAATGTTGTGTGGAAATATTTTCTTTTGGGAGAGGATATCTCTTCTACTGTCAGTACCACTTGAATTTCTTTACAGCCTTGTAGACAATTGCAAGATCATTTGTCTTCAAAAACCTTTTTCTAAAACCATTGATGCTTTCTCTGCACAAAAAGTTTTGTTTAGTCAGGCACAGCTGTGCACATATGTAATCTCAATGACTGCAAGTTTGAGCCCAGCCTTGGCAATTTAGCAATTTAGTGAGGCTCTGTCTCAAAACAAAAAATTAAAAAAGGCTGGAGACACTGGTTAATACAAAGAATCTGGGTTTAATTCCCAGTACTGGGTAGTATTTAATTGACTACCTTCATTTGTAAAATATTTTATGTGCATTAAAATACTTCAAATTGTTTGCCTCTGATTATTGATGTCTCCATTACAAGAGTCTGTAGTTAAGTGATGCAGGTTATAGGTTAATGATCTTTTGGGCCATCATCTAATGATCTTTAATTAAAAAATGCATACATTTGTCCAATGTCTTATAGGCTATGAGTTACCTCCATAAATACTCTTTTAAAATTATATTCAAATAAGTAAAACAAACTTACAATGTTAGGACCAGAAAATGTTAAGATTCTGGTTGTAGTAGCCGGGCGTGGTGGCGCACGCCTTTAATCCCAGCACTCGGGAGGCTGAGGTAGGCGGAGCGTTGTGGGTTCGAGGCCGGCTTGGGCTACAACGCGAGCGCAAGGCCGGCCTGAGCTACATAGTGCGACCCTGCCTCAAAAAAACCCGGGCCGGGAGTTTGGCTCAGTGCCTTAAGCGCCTGCCCTGGCAGGCGCGAGGTTGTGAGTTCAATCCCCGGTGCCGCAAAAAAAAAAAAAAAAAAAAAAAAAAAAAGATTCTGGTTGAGTCTTATTGTTGCTCTTTAATTGTTGGGAGGGAAACTCTATCATAAGCTCCAGAACAGGGAAGGGAACCAGCATTTATTGAGCTATTGGTTTGCATTAGTTTAACTCTTACAGCTCTGCGAAGTTGCCATTTCTATGCCTTGTTCAGGAAAGGCTTCAGAAACTTCCTGATAATTGCCTGGCAATTATCTATGGTTTCACTTTCCTTAGTTTCAGTTACCTAAAATCTGAAAATATTAAATGGGAATTTCAGAAATAATGTTTAGGCTTTTTTCAGTGCTGGTGATCAAATCCAGGTCTATTCATATGTTTTAAAGTGCCATTCCTTGGATTATATATATATATATAAATTATACAATGGAGTACTACTCAGCCATAAAGAAGAAAGAACTTGAAACTTTTATAGGTAAATGGATGCAACTTGAGACCATACTCATAAGTGAAATAAACCAGACTCAGATATGCAGATATCATATTGTCTCTCTGATGTGAGAACTGAAAGAGTAAATAAGGTCTAAAATGTACAATAGATATTGTGAAATGGGAAGAAATTGTTCAAAAGGAAAAAGGAACTAGGATGGGGGAAAAGGGAAAAGACAAAAGGAAAAGGGAAAAAAATACAAGTTAGTTATACTATTAGTGTTTCTTAGTTCATTAAAAAGGAAAATTTGTGCTAACATTGATTGGAGAAATTTTAATGCCCATATTTTGTACTCTGAATAATTAAAGATAACAATATGCAGTGTAATAACAATTGTGATTCTTCTATTGGTTTGTTATGAAATTTTGTTTTAGCTTTTTTTCCATAAAACAGGAAAAACCACCTTTCTTAGTAGTGGGTCAAGTCTTGTTCTCTTCTACTTTATCCAGTGCTGGGTATGAATCATCCTTTTGTCCAGCATACGCACACTGTGTATTACCCTCCCATAAGTCACTTAGAAGCTCTCTTGATAGACAGAATGATTGTCCTCTACCATAGTGCTTGTGTTCAAATAACCCTTTTGCAGCCTAACATTACCTCACAAAGCCTACCTCATTTATTATGAAATTCATTAATGAATCATGAGTTAATAATAATTTATAATTAATAAATTAATTCATCAAGAACTATTTTATCTCATGTGAAGCATTATATCAGATCACACCATCACAAGAAGGGTGATAAGATATTTTACAACAAAATTATCACCTTCATATAACTTTTATCATAGTATTTTGTCTCAATTGCTCTAATTAATTAGTATTTATTGTTAATATCTTAGTATGAACAATTTATAAAGTCTCCTTTATCATAGGTATGTGTGTGTAGAAAAGAAAACATACTATATATGAGGTTAGTAATATGTACTGTTTTTGGCATCTCCTGGAAGTATTGGTGTTTCTCATAAGAATGGCACTACTATATATGAAGATAGATATCTTGTCTATTGCATCCTTCTGAAGGCATCTAGACATTAAAATGACTGAAACTTTCATTTCAAACAATTATATTAATTAAGCATTTATTTCTTCTTATGAATGGAGGTAGAAATGACTTTCCTTTCTGTCATTACATTTCCCTTAGGAAAACAAATTCACTCATGAAATTAAGTTCTTTTGACAGTATAATTTGTGATAGGATTTCTTTGCTGTCTGCTTCACATTTATTCAATTATCTTTAGATATTATTCTTTGATACTTTTTGGGACAGACTGCTGGGAGCCCACTGTTCCACAAATGTCAGACAGTGATTTAAGTGTTAGGATTCTGAATTTTAAAACTTTGACTCCACAAAATATCCTGCTCAAGCAGGAAAGAAAAGTACTTTTTCTTTCCTCAACTTCTTTTATACCCCCTCCTATAAATATTCCTTTATCCTTCCCCTTGCCACACTTTCTAAATTTTAAACAGAGAATGGACCAGGTGATACTGGAATAAACATTTCTTAACTTTTGTTTTAAAGGTCCTTAACTTTTAACTTTTAAATGTTTTGATATTTTTAGACATGTGTTCTCTTAAAAGAAGCTTCCATAGTGTCTATGAAAATTAGTGAAACAAGTTTCTTTTTAATTGCAAAGTTGATTATCTAGCACTTTACCATTCCTGGAGTATTACAATCATTTAGCTAATTTTTTTTCAATGTATTTTGATTGTAAATTTTCAAGATAATTACAATGCTAAGAGAAACAGGTTTGTAAAACAATGGGGAACAGATGCAGTATCACTAAATGACACACTAAAAACAGATGTCATAGTCTAATATTTCAAAGGTGAAAAGAGGCTGACATGCAGCTCTTAAAGTCATTAATCATTTCAACAGGTGACTATGATTATCTTCGCTGAAACCCAATTTTAAATTGTAGGAGAAGTAAATTTACCACGAATAAATTTGGATGAAGATGTTTTTGTTTGAAATAAGTTTGGCGACAGGCAACAGAGAACTGAAGATAACAGCGGCTTAAACAAATTTAGATGCATTTCTGTCTCTCTTAAGAGACCAAGGGCGGTTGGTTCCAGGATAGTTTGCTGGTTCTGCAGTGAAATCATCAGGCCCCTGAGCTCTTTGTTGCTGGAGGTTCTGTTGTCCTCAGTGTGACAAGTTATGGCCCAAGGTAGCTTCTCAAGATCCAGCCAGGAAGGAGGATCAGCAAGGAGGAGGAAGTGGAACAAGGCCTGTACCAGAAGTAATACCTGACATTTTTCTACCTAAGTATCATTGGTAAAAATGAGTTGTGGTGCAGAGTTTTATTTTGGGATGATGACAGTGGATGGTGCTGATCTTTGTACAGTGAGTGTACTTAAAGCACTATACGCTTAAAAATAGTTAAAATTGTATGTTTTGTGTTATGTACATTTTTTCACAAACAAACTCAGTTACTTAGAAGGAGAGGAGGCTGGGAAATGCGGTCTTTATTTTGAATAGCCATCAGCTTTCTCAAAATCTGAGGTTGCAGCCAGGTGTGGTGGCATGTCCCTGGAATCTTAGCACTTTGGGAGGCTGAGGCAGGAAGATTGTGAGTTTGAGCCCAACCTGGGCAACTTAGTAAGACTATGTATTAAAATAAAGGATGTAGCTTTGTGTGAAGGCACTGGGTTCAGTCCCCAGCACCACCAAAACCAAACCAAAGCAAAATAAAACAAACAAAACAAAACAATTGAACAGCTGAGGTTCCGTTACTGATGAAGAAAAGCAAATACTGGGGATGCCTACCAGTCTTTGAAACAAGCGCAACTGCAGAAAATACAAAGAACAACAAGTGTAAAAGAAATACACAAAATCATGCATGGCTTATGGAGAGAATTGTTATGGGGGATTAATTAGTGTGTTTTTACCAGAAACAAAAGAAATACAGGAAGTCAAACCAGCCTTTGGCGTTGAGTCCCGAATTCTTATGTTCTTTTGTTTATTCAGTGGCATTGCCAAAGCGTGGAATCAGGCATATTTTGGGGAAGGATCTGGCCCAATATTGTTGGATGAAGTGCACTGCACTGGGAATGAGCTTTCAATTGAGCAATGTCCAAAGAGTTCCTGGGGTGAGCATAACTGCGATCACAAAGAAGATGCTGGGGTATCCTGTACTCCCCTTACAGGTAAGGGTTTCACCCTCGTAGTATACCAGCCCTCCCCCCAGCACCTTTTGAACTTGCCACACCTTTCTTTCTCCGCATTTCATACAGTATTACCAAATGAACATTTAAATAAATACCCTAAATGAAACCAAAAAAATCTTAACACAAGCTGTGTTAAAATGCTATCTCCTTATTCTAGGATGTTTCTGAATTTTTCAGTTTAAGGTTATATCATTTTATAAAGATAGATTAAAAATATGACTTTGTTTCAATATGTAGTGCACCAATGTGCAGTGATAAATTTCAGATATTGTGTGTTATAATTACATGTTTAGTTAATTCATCTATTAATCAGTGTTACTGTCAGAATGTGTTTATACCTGGCATAAAGCTGTATTGAAGTGATTGTTGATTAAAGCACACTATTAAAGAAAGCAAGTTAGCTTTGCTATGATTAATTTTCAGACAATCCCAAATTGCAGCATGCCTGCCCACATAGGTCATGTATTATAAGAAGGGTATGTCTGAGTGCAAACTGCTGTGTGTTTATGAACTCACATGTTTAGAGGGAAGAAGAAAAATTATGAAAGAGAAGTTTCAGCATCACAAATCCATTGTTTCTTGTCAAAGTTAACTTGAAGGAAGATGTTGTCTAAGATCACTTTAAGAAAAATCAAAATATCTTCTTAGGGCCTACAGAATACTGAATTTACACCTTCTTATAAAATCTATGCTGCTCTTTATATTAGCAGAATAAAACATATATATACAATAGAAATTTATAATTTATGCTGAGTTAAGCTAGAGTACTTTATTTTCTTGAACTGCCATTTCCTCTTTCAAATGATGATAGTCTTGTATTATTACTAGGATGGTCAGATGAGGTAATGTGTGTCACAGTGCTTTGCAGGCTGTAAATATTTTATTAATAAATGGTTGTTTCTATGAGACATTTATTTGCTTTAAAAGATTCCAGAGAGTCATAGAAGTATATGACCTTTACCCAAATTATTTATATTTCATAGGAGCAGAGAGGTCAAATTATTTCAGATGGAAATGGTTTTTAAATTTACTTTTTAAAATGAAATTTATGTTACTGTGCTTCTGCTTAGAATCTTTTTATAGAATTCTCTGGAAATTAATTATTCATTGATTTAATAAGATTCAAATTTCAGATCTGTATTATCAATAAAAGTACAGAGGCAAGACATATACTCTAGTTTTTATAATTTATGAATGCCTAAGGAATATAAATGCATTGACATGATAGATTGTTCTCTATCCAGAATAGCTTTTTCTGTCTTCATATTTCAGTATTTTTTATTTGCAGTTAAAATTTTGAACTGTTTTCAAGTGACTATGTTTTCTTGCCTTTTAAATGTGTATAACCAGTGTTGCTTAGATTTATGGAGACTGCAGTTATGGGAAATTTCCTCAATATTATTCTAATTTAGAAAAACTAATATAGATTCTTTGGAATATTTTATAAGAATATGCTTTTTTACTCACAGAGTAGGCATATAAATATTAGGACAGAGTTGTGGCCAACTTTAGAAACAATGCAGTGACCTCAGGCTATTGAGTACCGTTGTTAAGTTTAACAAAATGCTGAGTGGGAATGTGACACTGCTTCTGGTAAAATGAAAATTTTGCCTTGCTTTGCCTGTTTTTTTTCTCTTGCTTTGCCTTTTTTTTTGACTTGGTTTGCTAAGCACTGGTGTCTCCTTATTACAGATGGGGTCATCAGACTTGCAGGTGGGAAAGGCAGCCATGAGGGTCGCTTGGAGGTGTACCACAGGGGACAGTGGGGCACTGTCTGTGATGATGGCTGGACTGAGCTCAATACTTACGTGGCTTGTCAACAGCTGGGATTTAAGTAAGATCCATTGAAATGGGACAGCTGAATGCCAAGTTATACCTTTAAAAGTCTCATCGTGTAATTAATCCTTACTTGTAATTTCTGTAATACTGAAATACATGCTATCTTCTCTTTATCCTCCGTCCATCATCTGTTTTCCTACATACCTACCTAACCTCCTACCTATATAAGGAAGTGCAACAACAAATCAGCGACATTTTCTAAAACGATGAACAGCCACCACTTGCTATTAACCTCACTATCTTTCTTAACACCAGTGCTCTTCTTGAATAACTTGGTTAAAGCCAAGGGTGACTGGTAGGTCCTCTGTGTCCTATTCAAGTGAAACTTTGAATGGTTGATTTCATTCTCAGACATCACTACCATGGGATGTTGTTAGTTTTGACATCATTCGGTTTAAAATTGCAGCAAATTCCAGTGTCAAATGGTTTGCTATTACATTATTTCCTTTCTCAGAAAGAGATGATAATTATCGCTTTTATTTGAGAAAAACAGCTCTCTTGTCATGAGATGACCTTTAGAACTCACCTTTAACCTCACCCACTCAACAGCTGAGTACCAAACTTTGAGTGATATATTTCATGTCACATGCGTAATGCATTCCAGAGCAAAGTAACTGTAAATAATGCCTTTGAGCCAAATAGTTGAATGACGACTATGAAAGCCCATTCTTTTTTTTTTTTCATATTTCTACATAATGCTTGAAGTAGTAATCTCATACTTGAAAAAAATTGGCAAAATCATTTCAGCTTGAGCTAGAGCTAATTGCAAATATTTGCTAAACTTTAAAAATATACTTTTGTTTAACCTGGGCAAAGCTGTGTTTAAACATTTATTAAAGTAATATAGATCAGAGAAAAGTTTGAAAGAAAGAAAAATGAAAAACTATCCACAATTTTTCCATTTTTGTACTATTACAACTTATATGTTCTATCACAACTTGTCAGTTTCCCTTCTAGCCTGTGAGGTTTTTGAGGGTACATCCATGCCTTCACTCTCACTGGTCTTAGTACCTAAGTTTGCTAACTCACATTGTCTTTGCAGTAAAGTTGTGTACATGCGAGTTTTCCCATTAGAATTGAATTTTGGTCTTTAATCTCAGGGTCTGCCTTGCCAAGACATTTTATATCAGCTTTAATAGAGGACAAAAGTTTTTATACCCACTTTTTTTACTTTTATATTGCTACATAGTCACAAGTTTTAATGGCAAAATAATACGCATCGAATCATAATTACTTAACATTTAGATTAGTTTTTTAGTTTAAAATTTTTCATTTTCCTAGCTCAGTTATAAATAATGATAACATGAAGATACAAATGTACATAATTGCCCCACATTCTGAATTTTCCATGGGCAGAGAAGTTATTAAAAGGAGTTGTGAAAATATCACAAATATTGATATTAATTAATTAAATGTAATTATTAATGTTTAATTTATCTAATAAAATGTATGTCATCTTATGTTTAAATAAATCTCTGTTGCACTAACATTCATACCTTGTATTTTCAGGTTTAGGAAAATTCACAAATTCCATTATTTGCCATTTATTTCAGTTTTTTCTTTATTAATGAAAAGAACCAAGTGATACTCATATTTTTTTCCATATTGTATTTATTTTCCATCTTAAAGTCATTAAGTTTTTCTTTTGTATATGTTGAGTACTTAGACTTCTTATTTCTAAAAATGTTCTCAATAATGTGTTAGAAGTTCTAAATGGTTGTAGCACATACAATAAGATGTGATGCTATTAGTTTACAGAGACATTTTTGAAAGAGGCTTTTCTTGTGGAATGAGAAGTTAGTTTAGGTTTCTTTGTGCAAATGCAACCCCACATAAAATAACTCTGTATTGTATGTCATATAGTTGAAATAGAGAGAATATCATCAGATTGATAAATTTTCTGGAAAAATGATGCAAGTTGAAGTGATAGCAAAATGGAATTTAGGTTAATTACTTTTACAACTATGTCTTGATTAGCAAAATAGGAAAAAACTAAAATGATTAATTAGAAGTTGTATTGTTTTAATTTGGTTAAATTGGTTAAATAAATTTAATAAGTGATTGCATAGGAAAACAAACTTGTGGCAGTTAGAAAGGTTTCTTCATATTCTTAATATAGAAATAATAAAACATCAAGTGAAGAAATGATTGCCATAACATTTATGACTGAGTTGAATTTCTTAGACATAAAAGACATTTTAAAGATCTTCTAGAGGTTTGGATTTTATGGAACAAAAGAAAACTTGAGAGGAGGGCAAAAGAAGTTGCAGAACAATTTAATTGCCTGTTTAAAAAATTTTCAGATTGATTTAGTGAAAAATTTATTCCTGTGACCAATACCTGAGAAAAACAGCTTAGAAGAGGAAGCTTATCTTGGCTCATGGTTTTAGAGGTTTCAGCCTATGGTTGACTGGCTCCATTGCTGTGGACCTGTGGGCAGACAGAAACATCATGGAAGATAGATGTGGTAGAGGAAAGCTGTTCACCTCACCACAGCCCAGAAACAGGAGTGAAAATCAGAGGGCATCAACCTATACCTTCAAAGCCATTCCTCAGCGACCCGTTTCATTCAGTTAAGCCACACCTCCTAATAAGCCCATTCAGCTAATGCACTCATGGATGAATTCATGCACTTGATGAAGTTAGAACTTTTATGATCCAATTGGATTTTCAAAAGTTGCACTTCTGTTTGAACACATGGGCCTTTTAGGGAACCTTTCAGATCAAACCATAATGCAGATCTTTCCTGTTTTAAAGCTTATAATTTATTATAGTGCATATATCATAGATAGACTAAAGTTAACACACAAGTATGATTTGTAAACATTTTAAACATTAAGTTTATATCACTGTGAAATGCTAAGAACATTGTCATTATTTTGAATCTAATGGATGGAAATCCAGACTTTATCAGGAATTGAGCACTTTCCTTGAGCAAATCACTAAATTCACACACACTTGTCATTTTAGAGAAGTTCCTAAAAAGGCCTGGAGAAGCTGATCAAATCAAATAAGCTCAGATAGCTCATCAGAAAGAAACAAAATGAAACAATTGTTCTCTCCCTGGTTCACAGGTTTACTTCCATAGTCAGGAATTTGAAGTTTATCTCACTGTCTGCATTATCTCTGGTTGGTGGGTTAAACTTTAGATGAAACATGAGAATGAGTTATCCATTTACTACTCATTGAAACAATCAAAAATTAAAATGATTAAAATGTGTGATGAAACAGACACAGCTGTGAGGCTGCAAGGTAAGAGAAGCAGCAAATACCTGCTGAAGTTATGACAATTAGGTTGTTGTGTGGTTTCTTGAAACATGAGACAGCAGTTCCATGCATAATGCTTACTTTATCATCACAGGTATGGTAAACAAGCTTCTCCAAACCATTTTGAAGAAAGCCCAGGGCCCATATGGCTGGACGATGTGAGCTGTTCAGGAAAGGAAACCAGTTTCCTTCAGTGTTCCAGGAGACAATGGGGAAAGCATGACTGCAGCCATCAGGAAGATGTGGGCATCACCTGCTACCCTGGCAATGATGGGCATAAACTCTCACTGGGTGAGGACTGGCCACAGTTCTTGAGTATCCATAATTCACTAGCCACCATGTCTCTAGCCATTGATCTGGAATGTGAAGCATTTCTCATCCTTGACTCTTTAAGAAAAATGTCTTTTGAGTCCATTAATGTCATGAAATTTCTGTCTCTAAAATTGTTTTTTGTTACTTAGGAATTCAAACTTCTCACTAAAAATATTTGTTTCACAGGTACCTGAAAGGTGGAAGAACCATCGATATCCATTCCACTATTCCTAGGTCTCCTAGTCTAATACTTATTTATTTTGAATTCTAATGAGCTATTTGAGACAGGACCAAAATAGTACAGAAATAGTACTCTTTTCCTCCAGTCTCATGATTTATTTCTTCTCTAGTCTTGTGGACTTTTCAGCCTTTGGTCACTGGTCATTTGTCTCTTTTCAGATTCCTCGGTAGGCTTCCACTGGATTCATTGGAGTTAACATCCCACTCATCTTTCTAACATATACTGTTTTTTAGTTACTTTTCTTGTTGCCAATACCCAAAGTTAAAGGAAAGGTTTATTTGACTCACAGTTTGAAGAGGTCTCAGTCCATAGTTGACCGACTCCAAGACAGCATGGCAAGGCAGAGGGGCATTGCAGGTGAGAAATAATCCATTGCAAGCAGGCAGAAGAGACCACATTAGCCATCTTTCTGTCCCTTTTGTTTTATGCAGGCTACACACCCTAGTATGAGTATGGCACTCAAACCATTAATCTTCACCATAGATATGCCAAAGCAGTTAGTGAACTGACTTTGTAATCACGCACCCTTGATCCCACCACCGTGCATTCTGGATCCAGTCATCTCTGAAAAGCCCCCTCTATGACTGAATGAGGCTTTGGAAGGACATCTAGACATAAGCCATAACATTCCGCTCCTGGTCACACAAAGACTCATGCACATCCTTTTATCCAAAAAGTATTTAGTACATCTTTAAGAATTGCCTAAGTCCTAACAGTTGTTACAAATGAAAAGAAAGTTAAACATTTCCAACCTTCAATGGCACAAGATTAACATTTCAATTCCAAAAGGTCCAAATGGGGGATACAAGGAATGGGACCAAAAAACCTCCACAGTCCAGCAGGGCAAGCATTAAGTCCTGTAGTTCCATGTGCAGCATCCAAGGCAATCTGGGGCAAGATGTGAACCCCAATGGGTTTGGATGACTCTGCCCCTACAGAACTTCTAGTGGTTATAGCTCCCATGATTTCTCTGTTGGGCTGACTCTGTTCCCTCCTAGCAGTTTTCCTCAGATGATCCAAATTCTCACTTCTCTTGACTTCTGGGGTCTCCACTGCGCCTTGGGCTTCACACTCACAGCTTTACACACTGCTCTCTCAGGGACACACTGTCTGGCCTCCTAGGCCTTCTGAAATCTGGGGGGAAGCCTTTTTGACCCTACAACTCTTGGATTCTGCATGCACCTAAACACAGCAATAGCTGAATGACAGCTGGGTTTGCTGCCAGCTAGAGTAGTAGCCAGGCTTCCTTCTTTTTTGGGTGTGAGGGTTGAGTGCCTGAATCACTGAGCACTCTGAACTCAGTCCAGAGGAAAAAATTCTCTAGGCTACTGCTGTTATGGAGCATGGTGCTTTGAGGCTTTCTTCTCAAAGCAAAGTCTTTCACCTCTGCAACTCTGAGGCTGTAGAAATTGGTGTCCTGCTGGTTCTTGTGTTGTCCTCAGGCCACCTTTTCTGTTGTCTTCTTCTGAAATACTTGGCTATTTTCACTAGTCTTTTCAGCAACGTTTCCTCTCTGTTCCGCCTTTGCAGGCTGTAACTTTACTGGCTAAAGTCAAATGTTTTGAATCATTCTGCTGGGCTCTTCCTCTTGATTCTCAACACAGATCTGGTTAAAAGCCCCCCAAAACAGCCATGCCACAGCCTCAACATTAGACTTCCTTGAAATTTCCTCTGCAAGATTAGTTAGTCTGCCATCCTTAGTCTCAGGCAAAGTCTCTGCACATGAACAAAATGCAGACCAACTTTCTGACAAGGCATAACACATATGTTCTGGAATCCAACAGCCCATGCAGTCCTTTTTCCCAACAGAAACTTCCCAAGCTGGTCTTTACTATTAGCATTTCTACCAGCATTCTGGTTTTGTGAGCTCTGACTGTTTTCTTCCATCTAGTACAGTCTCAGGCATTCCAGGGCTACTTTTTCAGCTGGCATCTCTGAATCTTTTCAAACTCTTCCCACAAGCCAATTCCAAATGCTCCTGAACTCACCTGCTCAGTTATAGTCAGAGTAATGACCCCACTCTTTTGGCACCAAATTCTGACCTAGTTAACTTTTCTTTTTGCTAAGACCAATTACCCAATACCCCAAATTAAAGGAGGAAAGGTTTATTTGGCTCAGTTTGTAGACGTTTCTGTCCATAGTTGGCTAATCCCAAGACGGGCATGGCAGACGGGCATCACAGAGAACAAATAGTCCACAGCAAGCAGGAAGGAGAAAGTATATTAGGTTTCTTTCTGTCCCTTACAGTTTTTGCAGGCCACTTGCCCTGGGGTGGGTATAGCGCTCGCACCCTTAATCCTAGCCAGATCTGTGCCAAAGCAATCAATGGACTGATTTAATAATCACACACCCTTGATCCTAGCATCATATACTTTAGTTCCAGTCACCTCTGAAACCACATCCCCCCAAAGACTGCATGAGACTTTCTGGGGGACATCTAGACACAAGCCATAACAGCTGTTACCTGGAAAGATATCAGGAACTCTTCTTGCTCCCCAATTACAAATTCTTCAAACTAGTATTTGGATAAAAGGTCCCTAACAGTCTTGAAATAATTAAAGATTAAGATCTTCTTATAAAACATTCTTGGCAAGTTCTTAATGTGTGATTAGGAGGCTGGAACAAATATGAGTCAAAAAATATAGAGAGAAATATGCAAAATACTTGGCAAGAGACTATCACATCTCTACTATACATACATATGTATGTTTTTATGTTATGGGTACATGGATCTTAAAATAGTCATTAGGAAAAAAAATAGTCATTAGGTAGCCCTTACTTTTAACCTCA
>RJWM01034986.1:0-19274 GCA_004363535.1 Dasyprocta punctata | reverse complement strand
CAGGTCATTCTGTCCTGTGCCTGGTCTCAAGGTAGCAGGCTCTCAAGATGGGGCTCAGAAACCCACAGCACTAGAGTGCCTTTATGACTCATTAAAAATACGTTTTCGGCTGTAAAAACTGACTCTCTTGGAGCTGACTAGGTTTATAGCAGAACATTAGAATCTTATTCCTCACTCCTTTAAATCCTTAAACTTGGATGTGACTTCCTCCACCAAGTAGGCAAGTATTCTGAAAAGCTTCACCAAAATGAAAATAAATGCAAAGAGCAATAGAACAAAATCTGTTGCCCTCAAATGACTTTTGGTATATGATAAATCTGAAGTCAGTAGAAATGAAAAGAAAATAAAGCATTACATATATATGTATATATGTATAAATATACATAAATCTGTATATACATATGTATGTGTATTTTTTTTTCTGTTTTTGGAAGTGTTTGAGTTGGATGGATTCACTGTCATGATTATCAACACCATTCTTGTCTATCAAGCCAGCCTTGGATTGTTGACTCAGTTGGTCACAAAACTGACTCAGGCTTCTAAGAGGGGACTGACAGCTAAGCAATAGCATCTGTGTCATCTGGGCAGGGTCACTGAAAGCTACAAGCATCATACTGCTCTGGGTGGGTGGTTCTTAGTAACCATCTCACACACGGGTGGGTTGAGTGCAATGGAGAAAAGATCATTTTCAATGAGTATGCACTCATTGTTTTTGAGAAGAATCAGGAAATGTGAATGAACATGGCTGATAGGTGAAGCCAGTCTTGGGCTTGGATCCCAACAGGATTGAAGTTGGTTGTGAGGTCCCAAGGTGACTTAGACTTTTGAAATCTGAACTCCATTGTTTGTTAAATAAAGTTACCCAACAAATGTCATAGTGTCCTCATAAGGATTAAATAACATACATAAGAAACCTTGTGAAGATCATGAATATGGTAACCCTGTAGAGCTGAGGTACTGGTTAAAATGTAGTTTGCATACCATACCATGAAATTAAAAACTAGCAGAAATCATGTATTAATCCCAAGTCTGTGGTACAATGATTTTCTGGTAACGTCTTGTAAGTGTTCTGTCATCATCTTCACACAGAACTGCTCAACTCATTTGTGGTGATTTCGCTTCACAAAAAGTCATAATGTCTCAGAACTGACACAAACATTTACTGACTTCTGGTCTCCCTTCTTTATTTTACCAATGAGAACCGACACCCTGGAGAGTGAAGTGTTTCCTTGGAATCCATTGCCTGGCTTGCGGTGGGAAATCAACACCACTTCAGATCTGAGCTGCTCTGCAGTGTCATCCGGGATTGCAGTCAGGTCTAAGGGACAGTAAATTTGATTAATGGTGACTTTTACATGCTGTTTCCTTAACAAGCCGAGCACATTTCTTTCTTTTTCATACTTATAGAAGGGGATCGACTCCTCATTTTTTTCAAAAGTAGCTCTTCTTTCCCGTCCTGAGCTATCCACGTTTCCTCTTTGTTGAATTATAGTGACTGTGCAGTAGTTCCAAACGTTACATTTCTATTCAAGGCAGAAGGAAAAGGGGCAAGGAGCCCCAGAAATTCCCCTCCCTTATCTGCACCTTTTGAACAGAAAAAAAAAAATTCTTTCTGAAGTCTCCTAGAATATTTCCCTTTTATTTCATTAGTTAGCACACAGTCACGTGGGCATATTAACTAGAGGAAATGCTATGAGATAAATATCTGTCTTCTTTTTTTCCACTCTTCATATTCCTAGGCAAGCATGAAGAGAGACTGAGTGAATATTCTCGAATTAGACATCTAGCAGCATCTGGTATGCCTGGGTTAATACCCTGCTGGTTTCAGCTAGCTCCAGGACTTTGGCTGTGTCTTTCTCTCTCTCTCTCTAAGGCCAGGAAAGAGAGTGTCTCCCATTCCAGGCTGGTGTTTTGGAGTGGGAGGAAGGCATTAGCTCTGAGGACTTGGCTGTCTCAGGCACTGCAGTATAGTACTGAGCTGTCCCTCATGAGCTTTGAAGCAAGACGGTCCATGGAATCTTCCATTCCAGGCTCTATTGCTTACTGGTTGAATGTCTCTGAAAAAAATACGTCCCTTACTTGAGCCTCAGTGTCCTCATTTGCAAAATTATAGTAACATACCTACCTCATAGGAAGCAAAATGATCATGAATGAAAATAAATGGAATGTGTAATGGAATAGAATGGATAATGAGAGGAAAGTGCTTAACACAGTGCACTACCGCAGTACAGATTTAAACTTAGGTAAACCAAAAAAGCAATAATGCTCACAGGATGCATTCTGCAGGCCCAGCCCCATTTAAAGTGTTTTGCTTGTATTAAATTAGTTAATCCCTCTAACAAACTCAGGAACAGGCACTGTCGTTCTATTCATTTCCAGTTGAAAGTATCAAGCATAGGGATGTAAAGTAACTACATGTCTCAAGTCACCTGAAGCTAAACCAAAGTGGTCTGGGTGTCGTGGCTGTATCTAATTGAAGGGGCTTTTTACTGCGATTCTCTTTGCTCTGGTTGGAAGTGAAGAGATGAAAACCTTGGGGCACTGTATGAGCCTAGAGAGTAGGATACCAAGAGCCCTGCAGGAGTCTAAGCCCTGCCTCAGTATGGTTGTGAACTAGGGTCTTTAAGAAGGTGGGACAAAACTGATCATTGATCCTCACCTCCTAAATAATAGTATTGTATCCATGCCGGGTATGTCTTATGTTCTTCCTAGGCTTCGAGGAGACTGTTGAGGAGGTGTTAGATCCTTGCAGTTGTGGGCAAGCAGAGGATGGCTTTTTCATGTCTCTTTTGCTTAAATTAGCCATGTCCCAATAGACAGTCATCACCCGCTCCTCCCCCTGAACTCAGTGTACTTCTAAAACAGCAGAGAATTAAATGAGCACCCACCCCCATCCGATGTTGGCACATATATCCTAGAAAGGACTAGGAAGATGGTAAATATTTTCGGTTTTCCTGGCCAGATGGTCTGTGTCACAACTACTTAACTCTGCTCTTGCAGTGTGAAAGCAGTCACAGACAATATACAAACAAAAGGCTGCCACTCCATTCCAATAAAGCTTTATTTACACAGACAGGCAGAATTTTTTGTAGGTTTCATATCAGGAAGGACACATGGAATTCTCAGAACACAGTCACTTACTCTTTTGGCTTAATAACTGTCCCACTCATACCCAGGAAACCTGTAGATTCTTTTGATTCTGCTCCCTGCTCTCTGCAGTAATGTTGACCCCCTTATTTCAGGCCATAGTCCTCTCTCCAAGGTTATCCAAGGGCCTGGTACTGACTCCTGTTGTGCTGCAGGTATATTTGGTCCTGACTTCATTCCCCCACAAGGGAGGCAGCCAGCGTGCCAACTGCTAAGGCTTCCAACAGAAATTGATATGGTTCCCATCCTCGCTGAGCTTCCAGTGTAGAGTAGAAACACAACGGGAGCACTATTGTATGCTTATGAGGATACATAGTTTATTCGCGGAATTGGTGGTGGTCATAAATCCTGTGAACCATAGTGGGTGATGAGCAATCCTGCAGGATGAAACAGGAGTATCAAGTTCTTGCCTAAAGCCCTGCAATGGCTCCCCAGGCCTGGGAGGGTGACTGGCTCAAAGCCAGAGTCACCAGGCTGCCTTGTCATGTCAAGTTGCTCATCTTTAGGGAAGGTTTGGGATCTGAATTTTTAGTAACCATCTGTGGTGATTTTGAGACAGTTGGCTTAAGCACCCCACATTGAAACTCTTTGCCCAGACAACAGGATGATGAGTCCCTTCTGACACAGTCCATGGTGTACTCAGGTTCGCCAGCCTTTTCTGCCATGGGTCTCTCTTGATCAGTAGTGGAGATGCCCAGGGCTCCCCTCCATTACCCATGTTGCCAAAGTCTTCCTCTTCTTTTGTTGACATAGACACAAATACATCCTCCACTCTTTTCCTTCATATCTGACTCTCATTCATCTTCAAATTTACCAAGGAAATTTGTTTAAAACTCCCTCTCCTTTCCCCAAACATTTTGCCTATTCTTCCATTACACTGCATTTATAATTTTGCATTTTCTACTTTTACATTTCAGGCTTTCTTTTTGCTCCTTGTATTTTTCCTTCCCTATCTACGTTGTTGCACCAGTCTTTTTCTCCTCAGGGCTTCCCAGGATGACTGTCCTGGCCCTTTTTGTATTTCATCTTTGCATGTCAGAGATGGGAGAAATGGGGAATGACTCAAGGAAGAAGTGAGGTTTAGGTCTATACTATCCAGTTTCCCTTCATTTGCTAAGTAAGGATACACGCCAAACAACACAAATCCTTTGCTTTTCCTCCTACAGTGTAAACATCCTTTTCATTTTTTCTTTGTACAGAAAATGTGCTTCTAAAGAACTGCAAGAGGATATGGGGAAATCATATTTTCTCAAAATGAGAACTGTAGCATGATCTTGTTTTTATTTTTTTATTTTTTTTATTCATACCGGGAATCGAACTCACAACCTCACGCTTACCAGGCAGGCACTTGAGCCACTGAGCTAAACTCCCAGCTTGATCTTGTCTTTTTAGCAGTATACATAATTATTGCTTAAAAATTGATACAACTTCTAGCTGTGTCAGATAGACCCACGTCTTATAAGCCTCGTGACTTCGAGGGGAGAGACTTCTCATTGACGTAGTATGTAATACTTTCTTCCCTGGTTGGTATGTGGATTGAGTAGAAGTAGCCACGAAGGTAGCTAACACCTTGTTTTAAGCTTATAGTTAGTCCCTATACAAAAATCCTTTCTCCTCCCTCCCCTTAATCTCTATACAAATGCATTTATGTTTTGAAAACTGCAAATGTGCAGTTCAAAGATACTGTGGATTAGGAAGATTACCTGGCTTTGGGAATCACAATTAGCTTTTAGTTCATTCTGATGACTTGAACGTAAGTGAAAGGAGAGTATTTCTACTACATATCCAATGGTATGGTTGAGGTTTTAGCATATAAATCTGGGGATTTTCAGAGTTCTGTTGCATCTTGGGTGACTCTACATCATAAGGGAAGATTTTCAATTCCAGATTTGCCACAGATATCTTTTATGTAAGGAGTAGATCGATGATTGGCTTACCTATTCTTTCAACACACACTTGCTGAGTACCTACTATGTGCCAGTATAACGTTGTAGCCTAACACATTCTTCTCAGTGTATGATTTATTTCCCCTTATTTTTCAGAAATAGAAATTGAGGCTCAAAGAAGCCATGCACAAAGGCAAATAGTTTGTATGCATGGAGCTGGCATATGGAAGGGCATACCTAATTTTAGAGCCTGCACACATAACTGCCATTCTCAGCCTTCTCCCAAAATCCAGTATGACTCAGCCTTTACAGTTGTTGCCCACATTGTGAACTGTGGATCTAGTTAGGTACATGGATCCTGTGTTTCTGTGCTACGTTCCATTACTGGGTTCCTTATGTTTCCATTCTTCCATTGACTCATCTCTCTGTTCACTTCTCTGTTCATACATCCATCTACCCATCCATTCACAAGGAGAATAATACCAGGCAAGAAAAAGCACAGTGAGGATCTGCAAACAGTTAATGTGTTATGCTTTCTTCTTTTTCTCTTCTTCAGTTATCTCATCTGTAAAAACATGGGTTGTTTAGCAATCATAAAAGCCTGTACATAAAGTTTTGTATAACGATTAAATGAGGGAATACAGGCAAAGCTCTCAGAATAAACACTTCACTTGGCAATTTTTATACCACTACTTATTATTTCGAGAATATTTTGCCTAGTTGGCTAGAATTTTAAGAGATACTGTCAGACCAGTACTTGAAATTTAAAGAATATGAAACCCTGGTTAATTTGGGTTTCTGAGAGTTTACAGTCGTGGACAAATGTGCAGACTGAGACCCCACTACTGTTAATTCTTCTTCTGTCCATGATGAAGGAAGCTGCTGGGCACACGGCCAGACCCAATGTAGCTGCTTGGGAACATATTTATCTTTGAGGACACTGCAAAAGGACCTGCAATATTTTCTTTGTTGATTTGAGGCAATCACATTTCTACACTAAAACATATCCTGCAAGGAATTTTTCTCTCCAAAGGTTGCAAAATTGCTTCTAATTCCCACATTCATTAGTGGAATAATTTGAAGGAAACATTCAATAAACCCGAGGCTCAGCCCTTTCCTTTTTCACTCAGGACTCATTTGTTATCTTAAAGTTGAAGTGAGGTCTTTCAGTTATTCAGCACATTTGTTGACTGCCTCCTCCATGATAAATCCTGGGCTGAGTTGAGAAGCAGTGAATAGAGGCCCTGTTCTGGCAGAATCTGCAGTTCTGTGAGGAACACGAGTTGCAGAGCATCCCACATACAGCAGGTCTGCCGTAGCCATTTGCTCCCATCTCTTCTAAGTTTTATGGTGTTAGTCTCTGGGTAGCAGCCATAGACTCCTCCAGATGAACTTGCAGAGTCTGGGGTTACAGAATCCCCTCTGAGTGAGAGAGGAGGACTGGGCACACAGCCTGACCTTAACTTCTGTCCTGGTGCTGCACTTACTGATTTTGTAATATGAAGACAGTCTTATAATTTGTTTGGCCCCAGTGTCTTCCTCTTCTTAGTAGATATTTCCAAAACATAAATTTCCAGGGCCCTTCCAGGGGAGGATGCTGGGACTTGACAGTCATTTTATAATCCCTGACAGTGGCACTAAGACTGCAAATCCCTTACAAACCACTCTAAGGAGGCATTTAAGACAACCATTTTCCACTTGGTGGATGGAGTAGAAAAATGGGTCACTGAGACGTGGCTGTGTTCCAGTAATCCACTTACCTGTACCTGGGCCCATTTTTCTGCTCAGCAGATTGGCCTTTGAAGAGGACCTTGGCCAAGTCAATGGCTTAAACACTTAGGCGGTTGGCCGAAAAGACATTTTCAAAATTATCCCTTCAATTTTAGCAGCAGTGGACTGCTGGGGTTTTTGTGCAATTAACTTCCATTTCACCTGCCCTATTCTCCTCTTCTACTGCCTTTCTGGACTATCCCAGACTTCTGCCAGGTCCTGGGCTTCAGCAGGCTAGAGTTGTAGGTGTACATCTGCTGTCAGTGTTGATGTAGATATACCACCTGCCTTCCCTGGAATCAGATAAAGAGTGCAAGGTGGGACAGAGTAGAGTGACAGTCCTCATATTTCATAGGGACCAGTACCTTCCCTAGTTTAGATTTTGAATGTTCCCCAAAAGCTGGCATACTGAAGGCTCAGTCCCTAACTTGTGACATTATTAGGAAGTGATGGAGACTCCGGGAGGTGGTGTTTAGTAGGAGAAATTTGAGTCACTAAGGATGTGCACTCAAAGGGATTGTGGGGCACTACTCTCTGACACTTTCTCTCTGATTTCTGGCATCCGTAATGTAAGCAACATCCTTTACCGTGTTGTCCTGTGATGTATGGGGCCATTGTGGGTCCAAAGCAACAGGCCCAATCAGCCATAAACTGATATCTCAGAAGCCATCATTCAAAATAAACCTCTCCTCTCCTTAAGTATACTTATTCTCAGCTCTTTGTTAGAGCAATGGAAAGATGACTAATGCAGTACCTAATCTAAATTCTAACTGGCCTGATGGAACCAGCACTATTGCTATCTCCACTGTATGAATACTGAAGCCAAGGTTCATAAAGGGTTAAGTGACTGGGGACATACGACAGCAGGATGCCTGAAGTGAAAGGGTTGGATCCTGGTCAGTCTGGCTTCGTGGCTTTCTCCATGTGCCATCACACTCCACTGCTCTAAAAGGAGAGGTCAGAACAGCATGTGGGCCCTGCTAGTCCTACAGAGTGACCTCTGCTCTGGACACTAAGTCTGAGTCAGAGGTGATCTCATGGTTTCTGCTCATTTTCTGGATTGATCTTTACCATTCTGCTGCTAATTGAATGAATCTCACATTGCAAGGAGAAGCTTCTCTTACTCATGGGCCTGAGGGGTTCTGGGAACAACAGAGACTGAGAACACACTGTCTTACACAGTGAAGAACATCATTTACCTATTTTGTTGTTATTTTTCCACTTAGACCTAAGCGGGGGAGGTTGGGTGGGAAGCCAGGATAAAATACGTGGCCTATGATAAATATTTATGTGTAAAGGATATGCATTTTATACAATGCGTATCTGTTGATAACTTCTCAGTACTATTTCAGAAGAAAACTTTATCTCTATCGTGGACTTTTCAAATGTGAAATTCCTTTTTTTTTTTTTTTTTTTTTTTTTTTGTGGCACCAGGGATTCAACTCACAACCTCGCGCCTGCCAGACAGGTGCTTAAGCCGATGAGCCAAACTCCCGGCCTTCCAATGTGAAATTCTTAAATTCTTAATGCAAGTAAAAGAAGCCTGATATCCCTGTGGTGGGCAATATTATTTTATTTTATTTTGTATTTAAGAGAAAAAAAATATAAGAAAGACAAAAAGCAAAAGAGTCAAACAAATGACTAGAGTAAACGCACAACAGTAACATTATAGGTTTACAAAACAGGATGATAGAAACTTGACAATGGTTGCAATATTGCATATCATAATTTTCAAAATGGTTGTTTACATTAACAGATATAGACATGAAAAATTAACCTAATCATATGACTATTAACCATTCTTTCTCAATAACTAATGCATTCAGCAGTATGTTTCTTTTAGTTATCTTACATATACATATATACAGATTTAAATCTTTTCCTTTTCCCTTCCCTCTTTCCCCCTTTTCCCTTCCCAATTACTTTTGCTGTTCGAGCAGTTTTTTACCCTTACATAGTATTTATTATAGATTTTGGATCATATATACTTTTTCAGTTTCTTACACTAGGGAGACAATATGGTATTTACACATGTGGGTTTGATTTATCTCACTTATGAGTATGGACCAGAGTCGTGACCATTTACTTACAAAAGTTTCAGTGCAATCTTTCTTAATAGCTGAGTACTACTCCATTGTGTAAAAATACCACATCTTTTTTATCCATTCTTTGATTGATGGGCACTTGGGTTGTTTCCAAGATCTGGCTATTACAAATTGGGTTGCTATAAACATGAGTGCACAAATATCACTGTGGTATGATGTTTTCAGTTCTTCTTGGAAAATGCCCAGAAGCAGGATAGCTGGATTGAATGGGATCTCTAATTCTAGCTTCTTGAGGAATCTCCACACCAACTTCCACAGTGGCTGCACCAGTCTACACTCCCACCAACAGTGGAGAAGAGTTCCTTTTTCCCCACAGCCCCTCCAGCATTTGTTGTTGCTTGATTTTTGAATCTTGGCCATTCTTTCTGGAGTGAGATGGAATCTCAGTGTTGTTTTAATTTGCATTTCCTGAATGACCATGGATGTTGAACATTTTTTCATATATTTATTTGCCATTTGTATTTCTTTCTCTGAGAAGTGTGTATTCATTTCAGATGCCCATTTTTGGATTGGGTCCTTGAATTTTAGAGGCCTGATTTTATTTTTTAATTCTTTATATGTTTTAGATAGAAGTCCTTTGTCTGATGGACAATTGGCTAAGATATTTTCCCAATTCGTGGGTTTTCTTTTCACTCTGTTGGAGATTTCCTTTGACATGCAAAAACTTTTTAGTAAGATGAGATCCCAGTTGTTGATTCTGGGAAGTGTTTCCCGTGCAATTTGATTTTTGTTCATGAACTCTCTGCCTGCTCCTATGTCATCAAGATTTTTACCTACTCTGTCTTCTAGTATGATTAGGGTCTCTGTTTTAATATTCATATTTTTGATCCATTTTGACTTTATTTTAGTGCATGGTGATAGATACGGATCTAGTTTTTGGTGGGCAATTTTAAATAATGAGAACAGGCCCAGGAGTGTTTTTTTTTTTTTTTTTTTTTTTTTTTTTTTTTTTTTTTTTTTTTTTTTTTTTTTTTTTTTTTTTTTTTTTTTTTTTTTTTTTTTTTTTTTTTTTTTTTTTTTTTTTTTTTTTTTTTTTTTTTTTTTTTTTTTTTTTTTTTTTTTTTTGCTTTCTGTCTAGCTCACTTTTGGGTGCCGACTGTGGTTCTTGTGGTAGTCAGCTTCCTGCATAATTCCCAGTGGTTCCAAACTCCTGACATTCTTTTCATGTGCTTATCCAGTCTTTTCCCACTCTCATTGGCACAACCAGTAGGGTACTGGTGGGAATGACAGAGTCAAACTTCCGAGGATATGTCATAAAAGACACTGTGGCTTCCTCCATCTTCTCTTAGATCTTTGGCCCTGGGCATACTGAGTGTCAGGTCCTGAGGACAAAGAGTCTTGTACACGGTGGAGAACTAAGGCCCCTCCTGACCACCTGCACTGACTTTCCAAGCTTCAGTGGATTATTTGGAACATGTATTAGTTATTGGGACGAAACACTTTACACCTGCGATCTAAAGGAGGAGGGGTTTATTTTGGCTCATAGCTTTGAAAGCATTCAGTCCATGGTTTGTTGGCTCTCAGGTAGAAACAGTGTGGAATAAGAGCATGGCAGAGAAGACCTGCACAGCCTATGGGAGTGTATGGGGTATGCTATGTCCCCCCAAGTCCTCATATAATTTTGATGGGGCTGAGTTATTGGTTTGTTATTGGTTTGTTGATTGACAATGTGAGCGCTGTGCCCACCCAGGGGTGGAGCTGACATACAGTGTAAGGTAAGGCGGGTCTTCCTCTTCCTCTTCCTGTTCTGCTTCCTTCTCTCTCCTCTCTCTCTCTCTCTCGCCAGCAGCTTGCAGCTTGCAGCCGCCATGAATGGCAGGCCTGCCATGCCAAGCTATCTTGGAGCCAACTAATGGACTGAAACTCCCAAGAAACTGTAAGAATAAACCTTTCCTTCCCTAATTTTGGGCGTCAGGTATTTTGTCTTGGCAACAAGTAAAAAGTAACTAAGACAGGGAGCCAGGAAGCATAGAAAGAAGGGGTAAACAGGGGACAAAATGACACCGTTCTAGGTCTTTCCTCCAGTGACCCACCTCCAGCCAGGCCCCACCTCCTTGCAGCACAGTCAGTCATGAATTCATCACTGGTGAGTATAGCACCCCTGATCTAATCCCCTTCCAAAAGTCTCACCTCTGAACAAACAGGACTTTGAGGAAGACATTTTAGATCTAAGCCAGTTTGGCCTTGAGCTCATGTTTTCTGGCTCTTTTTAGAGAACTTGTTTGGAACCAGAAATAAAAAGATATTTGAGTTGGATAGGCTAGATTTCAATTTCTGTCTCAATTACTTATTATTTCTGCAACATTAGTTTCCCATTCTATTTTGGGGATTTCATAAGACCCACCTCACCCAGATGTGATGAAAAATGAGGCTATTACTGCCTGGCATTAGGGTAGATAATGGACCATATCTCTCCACCACATGCAACTCCACAAACACACAGCTCTGCTTGGAGATAGGACCTAGTGGGGTCCTTAATTTCCTTTTAAATCAAGCCTTGGACTAAATGCCACCTCATCAGCAGGGTAAACAGCAATGGACTGTAATCCACTAACTTCAAAGTGGACCATTCTCACAAACAGAGATGACTCAGCTCCATTCTCCTGAGAAATACTGTATCATATAGTCCTTCCAGACTTGCCAGTAGCATTGCATTAAATCGATCCATTTCCCAAACTCTATTGCTGTTCTTGTCTTATTGAATTACAGACCCAGCTAGAGGCATCAGCCTATCACTCTGAGAAAGGGAACTCCCCAGCACAGCAAGGCTCTTTATGCAGTATGACTTGCTTGAAATTCATTACCCCGGGGACTTGGTGAATTGAAGATCTATTACTTTTTACATTCTGCTTTCTGTGAAGTGCCTGGCATAAAGTCCTGGCTACTCTCCAGAATCTTTTCTTGATATTCTCCCTCTCTCTCTCTCTCTCTCTCTCCCTCTCTCTCTCTCTCTCTCCTCACCACTCTGTCCCTCATGCTTCTTTGTTTTGTTTTGCTTTGCATTTGATGGTGGAGGTCAGGTGGAGATAATATAGTGGAAAAATATCAGTTCTAGAATCTAGAAGGCTAGAAGTCACAGCTCACTCAATCACTTGTCATTTTTAAACCTATGAAAGAAGGATGGTTAATAACATCTACATCAAGAGATGTTTTATGTACCAGACACACCATAGGCACTCAGTAAATGTTGAGCTTTGAGATACTAAACTTAGAAACAGCCAGGCATAGTGGCGCATGCCTGTAATCCCAGCACTCAGGAAGCTGAGGCAGGAGGATCCTTGCAAGTACATCAGCTTGGGCTGCAAAATGAGCTCAAGGACAGCCTCAACTGCATAGATAGACCCTGTCTCAAAAAGACAGTAAATCAATCAATCAATCAATCAATAAATAGTAAACTTAGAAACACACACACAGTAGCTTCAAACAAATGTTAAATCTCAAAACTCTTTGTAATTTCCAAATTCTTTTTCACATTAAATTTAATGTCACCACCTCCACGTGTCTGGGATGTGCACCTGTGTGTCCAATTGACTGCACATCAAAAATATTAAAAATTAGCCTGTACTAAACAGCATTTTTCCTCTTGTCAGTATTGCTTAGGCAATAATCAGAATAATTATTTATATGACGCTTATACTGTGTTAGGTATTATAAAAAATAGTGGTGATTTAAAGTATACAAGAAGAAGTCCATGGTTATATTTAAATATTAAACTATTTTTTAAAAATCTTAAACCATTTTATGTGAAGGGCTTGAGCATCTCAGATTTTGGTATACAAGGGGGCCCTGGAACGCGTTGGCCCAGGTAATAAGGGAACACTGTATTTCTACACCGAATCCACTAGACTAGGAAAAGCTGGGCTTCAGTGTTGTAGGAACACACCTTGATCAAATTGTGCAACATTTTAACATCTCCACTTTCTCACTGATAAAACTGGAAGGAGAGGATAACTAAATGACCTGTTTCATCTTTTGTCTACCAAATAAAGACTCATTTAGCTAACATGCTATGTAGAATCTTTAACTGATACCAGTTTGCGTTTGTGTATATGATTTTGTATCTATCTGTCTGTCTGTCTCTGTATCATCTCTCTATCACCATCTATTTCCTTTTTTTAGTCCTCTCCTCTTTCCCTTTTTGCTCTCCTATTTTCTAATTTCTAATTTACATCTCTTTCTCTCCTTTGCTGGGACATTCATTATTTAGTGTCTGCCCTGTGCAGACACTATTTTAGGTAATAAATAAAAGAAATAAAGATTTTTTGCTTTCATAGAGTGTATGTGGCAGTGGGGGAAAGGCTTTTGTTTTTTTCTTTTTTACAAAAAGCAAATAGTGTGTCAGACTGTGCTCAATGTAGCATATTTAGCTCTTGGCTTAATGATGGTGGTGGATATAGTTGGAGATTTTGATCAAATGCTCCATTCAAATTCTCAGTACCCCACCCTTTCTACTTGATGTCCTCGAGTTGGTATGCATTTGAATTCAACTCTTCTTGTAATTCTGCACGCTGCATAAATAAGTTTTAGTTCTGTGACATTGTTTTATCTGTCACACAGCTACAATAAATCAGAGATTGTTTTAGGGCAACCAAAGACACACTCTTTTTCTCATCAAAGATGAGTTGGTCTGACACCTGAAGCCCAGGTCTTTTCATTTTATTTATTTTTTCATTATGTCTTCACTGTGAGCAAGAGGCTGTGCATCTTGGGTGATGAGTCTCCTGTAACTGGAGGCCTGGGTTCTGGACAATCAGTTTGCTTCTTGGCTCCCTGGCATGATGGCAGGAAGAATCCGAAACAACAATGGTAGCGGCTCAGCTCTGAGGCTGGTACAGCATCACTTCTGCTGCACTCAGCTGTTTGAAGCAGGTCGCGACTAACCCAGATAAGGGGCATGGAAATTGGCTCGACCTCTAGAGGAGGTGTGAGAAAGCAGAGCTTTTGTTTCAATCCAGAGCAAGAGGAACACAGTTCAGAGGGTCCATAGATTTGAAGTTGATCTTGTCTCTGTCAAGATATTTTCTGTTTCTCTCTGCACAAGAACACCTCTACGATCTCCAGGTTCAAGAACATTTGGCAAAGTGTTAGAGAATCTAGGATTGTGTCTCACTCTGGAAATGATTTATGTTATCTTTTAAATGATAGGAATCATGATGATTATCTTACATAACATATAGAAGGCAGTTTATTAATACATTCATGTAGATTATTATAAAAACTTAACAAATGTCTAATTTTACCTTTGTGAACTGTAGGTTTGTCTTAGTCACTTTCCTCATAATTGGGACAAAATACCCAATACCCACAACTTAAAGGAGAAGAAAATATTTTAGAAGTTTCAGTTCTTGCCTGGTTGGCAGCATGGAAGAAGCACTGAGTGGAAGAAAGATATTCATCTCATTGCAACAGGAAGTAGAAAACTGAAAGAGGAAACTGAAAGGGAGATACATCCTTCCAGATCATGCCCATAATGATATGCTTCTTCTGAGGAGTCCCCACTTCATAACAGCAAGCCAGTTATAATGCCTTCACAACCCACTTACCTCCCAAATACATGAATCTTTGGGGACCATTTTAGTTCTAAACCAGAGCAAGGTGTATTCTTTGTAAAATACAGAGAACATATTCTTCTTTTACCCTGAATATTAGTTACTACCTTGTGGATTTTCACCTAGTTGGATTGCTTCTTGAGAATCCGGTATTCTTGAGTCAAAGTAAACCCAAGTATAAGCCAAGTTCTACAATGGCTTAAGGAACCCTGAAAGAGTCATTTGTCAGAGCTCTTCCCTTGTTGATTACTTATTTGATTGGTGACCTGAATATGGCCAGGAAGGTATCTTGAGCCTGAAACTTCATGAGTTTAGTGAGCTGAATCAAAACAGAGAAGCTACAATAGCTCTGTCACCAAGTGGTGAGGTTAGCATGTTAAGGTGTTTCACTACCGAGACTGTCAGAAATTTCTTGATAACTCTTAATTTTGAGCCTGCCTTTCCATCCTGGCTTACCTATGATCCTTATACCTTCTCCAGTTCTTCAACGGGAACCTTTTTTTTTTTTTTTTTTCGCATAGGTAAGTGAGTGCTAGTGCTCTGCCTCCTGAGAACCAAGACTGAGTCTCTTATTTCATCTTTGACTTGAAGGACTCAGGTGAAAGAACACATTTGGCTGTTGGCTTAAGAAGAACTGGTCTACTGCTCAAATCCCAAGTGTACCATTTTTATGTATGTTGTAACACTTGACAGACAAACTTTCTTCTTGCCAATTTCCTCATCAGTCACATGGGACACATCACTGCATACACAGTAGAGTTAGAATTAGAGAGCATCTGACACACAGTCAGAGCTTAAAATAAGTAGCACATTCTGTCTCTGTTTGCTAATATGCATCATGCTTATTCACAGGATCTGAGGCTCCCTTGATGACTCCAGTCACAGGAGCCCAGTATGCTAATTCCCCATTTTGGGGTTCAGTGTATGAGGCATCTCTTGAGCCACTAAATCATGATCCAGTGTAGAGGACCACATGGTGTAGTGCAGTGTTGGCAAACCCAAGGCACACATGCCATAGTGGACATGCAGAGCCGTCTCTTTTGGCACATGTGCCAAGGTGCACCACTAGCCAAGCATCAGAAAGTAGTTGTTTTTTCTAAACTAAAATGTCAGTATTCAGGTTTAATGGAAACGTTGGCATTTGGTGATAAATAAGTGGGTTTTGTGTTGCAGTTGGGGCACTCAGTCTCTAAAAGTTTCACTAACACTAGTGTAGTGGATTAAGCCTGAGTTTAGAGGATTAAGCGTGGGACTCAGGATCAGGGAGGCTGGGCTTATTCCTGACTAGTTGCTCAATAGTAAAACATCATTTAGTGTTTGACATGCCACTATTTCCCTTTATATCAACTACTTAGGGCCATTATGAGAGGATAATTGACAATTTACATAAAGGTACTTTGTAACCTGGAAAACTACCATTTTGAGCTTAGGCTTCAACAAAGATTTTCAAGAATACAAGCATTGGAACCTTTGCCTTGTAAAGTTCCCTGGGGATAAATGAAGGCCTTCAAATGGGCAGGAAATAATTCAATTTCCATGAATGTTAATTGAGATCTGTGTATTCTAAAGGCTAATGGCCTGGCGAGAGATGTCCCAAGTCAAGCTAATGAGATGACCTACTTGTGTTTTCAGGTACCAATTATTGAATTGAAGTCATGTCTGTTACTGCTGACATTTTGCACAGTGACCTCCTGGCCCCACCAGCAAGGTCACCGTTACTCTTATAAGGCGAGGAAATTATCCCATCAAAATACAAGAAATGCTCTTATATAAAATGCAGCCTTTAAGAAGCCTGATTTTAGTCACTGTAGCATTTTAGTAAATAGCTCGACCAGTGCCTTTGCTTAAAGTTACTCTGCGGGCTTTTGCTTAAAGTTACTCTGTAGGCTAGTGACAGGCTAGAGGAAAAGAAGCCATGGCCTGCCTCCAGGCGCAGAGGGCTTGCTTCACATTGAGGATGAGGAGATGTAAAACCACAATTTCAGTGAGTAGTACAAGAATGCCCACAGTTCAATATAAGGTGTGTGTGAAGTGAGGATGGGCCATTGTTTACGGCAGTTCAGACTACTTTGTTGTACTTGATGTATCATAGTTGTCTAGGATGAGGTATAAATCCCTACTATACTCTCTGTCTAAATATGTGGCTATTTTTCATTGTTGCTCTCTTATAGTATAACACCTTTTATTCCATTGTGTGCCCAGCACCTCAAGCCATGCCTGTAGAAAGCAGGTGCTCCTTTAGTATTCCATATAGTGATTGACCAAAAAGCCCTCTCACCCCTGTGGCCAATTCCTGAAAGTGCAGGGTTGTGGCTTAGAACCTAAGCTCTGGGGTCACCAGAGGAGGGTGTGCTCTGACTCATCCCTATGCTACGGCTTTTCTAAGCTTCTGTATTTCCCTGGGTCTTGGTTTCCACATTCACAGTTAATACAACAATAGGTTGCTTGGGAGGAGAAATGTATGCATGTGAGCTCTTGGACAGTCTGGGACAGTGAGGGGCCCTTATAATAGGTGCTAATGATGCTGTTACCTTCCACACTCTTTTCTCATGCGATCCCATATTTTCTCATGCTTTTTTCTGTGGAGCTCTTAGGACTGCATATAATATTTAATTACTATGTCACAATTTGAGCTGTTTAAAAATTTTAAATTCTACCATCCCTGAGCTTTATCTTTTTGCTTATCTACATCTGGTTCTTCTATCCTGTGCCCCAAAGATTAATCTTTGAATTTCTCTTTTATTGACTCTGATTCTCTAGGTCATATTACCAAGTCTGAACTTTTAATGCCCTTTGTATGCTGACCACCTCCACATTTCATGTCCATTGAGGACCCTGGTCTGCATACCTTTGTGTACAATCGCCTGCTTGACATTTCCACTCAAATGTCTAGTGGCTGTTTCGTAATGACAGGTCAAAATTGCACCTGCAGTTTTCCTCCACCCTCCCCACTGCCCAACTTCTCCCTGTGATCTTTCCCATTTCAGTGAATTCAATTAAATTTAGTGGTTACTCAGGCCAAGTATTTTGGAATTATTATTGATTCTTCTTTCCACATCCAAAGCAACAGGCAATATGACAGTTTGACATTCAAACTGTACCCATACTCTGACCACTTCTCATCTCCTGCAGGCTACTCTGGCCCAAGCAACCACCACCATTTACCTTGTTTATTGCAATATCCTTTTAACTACTATCCTCCATTCCATCTTTGTTCACAGACAGTCTGCTCCTATACAACAATGAGAGGAATCTGTTGAAATGCAAATGATACCATGCTATTCCAGTGCCCTCACTTGTATCATGCTCTATTCAGAGGCCATACCATGGTCCACAAAGCACCAAATACTTGACCCCTGCTATCTTTGAGACCTCATCTCTCCTGCCACTGTGTGTCACAGTCACTCTGCTTCAGTTACATCTGCCATTTTGGTGTTTCTTCCAAATTCTCAGTTATGTTAAATTAGGACTTTCATGGTTGCTCTTCCTTCTGTCACAACACTTCCTGCTATAATGATCAAAGGGATGATTCTCTTACTTTAATCTCTTTTCTACTCAAGTATCCTCTCAGAAAGTTCTTCTCTGACCACCTTGCCTAAAATATCCTGTTACCCCCACCCCAGTCCCATCACTCTGGCTCCTGCCTGGTTTGTGTCCTCAGAACCATCACAACTGGAGCCACTGTCTGTTGCTAGTCTTATTTTGTTGGACTGAGACCCACAAGATCAGGAATTATGTGTGTTCTGTTCACTTCTTTATGCCCAAAAGATGTGTGGTTGCATTGTAGGGGGTCAGTGTGTATTTTTAAGATGTACAAAAGTTTTGTCTGTTGTGCAACATGTGTGAGCAATTGTGTTGTTTTTACTTTGGTCTTGAATATAGCACTCAATTTTCAGTCTGAGACTCTGGTGTTTTCTTCAAGTTGTCACTCACATTTTGACTTCTGCAGAGATGTGTCAGTCACTCTTACCCCGTGTGTGTGTGTGTGTGTGTGTGTGTGTGTGTTTGACTTCATTATCAAAGACCTCAGAACCCCTCAATGGCAGGTGTAGTTACTCTTGTTTTTGGAATCTTGGTGCCTAGCAGAGAGACCAGCATATGATAAGTCCTCACCATCTGTTTGAGAGTAAGTGATAGATTTACTGATAGCTACGAATTTTCCATGGAGTGGCAACTTCTTAAAATCTAGATTAGAAAAAGACTAGAAGATAAGAACAGAAAGCATGAAATAAGGTTTTTAAAGACCCAAACAAAATGTCTCAGTTATCAACTCCCTGGTATAAGCCAGTTACCCCACATGAGCATTCAGAATTGATGATAAATATAGAACAGAAAGCTTGTAATTTGTTTAGGTCAGGTCTACGTTCTGGCGACTGGAACTGTGCTTGAAATGTAGTAAATGCTCATTAATTATCTGCTAATTAATTCATTAGTGGTTGTACTGACTTATCAGTGTACTGGCTCCAAATAGCTGGTCTTCCAATAATTTTATCACCAGATATATTTCACTTTCTAAAAATGAATGTCTTTTTGTGATAAAAACTTTGCAACCACATAAGACTCTTCACTTATTTCTCTTTTGAAATCTGAAGATATGCAAGCTTTATAGCTAATTTTTACTAATAATTATTGTAGCTAATTATTACTAACTTTTAAATATATTTCCTATTATGTGATTCAGAACAGTTAGAGTGCTTGTAATTCCAGTATCTTGATCATCTAGGGTTTAGTCACCATCAACTATTTGTTTTTTAAAGAATGGGTCAGAATTTCATTTTTCTTTTCATGTTGAGCAGTGTTGGGTTGTGTCCTAGGTA